>CAUYPK010128594.1:0-42988 GCA_963574355.1 Loris lydekkerianus
AAGATTGAGATTTTACCTCTTTCATGTTTACATGGATGGAGCTGGAACATATTCTTCTTAGCAAAGTATCTCAAGAATGGAAGAAAAAGTATCCAATGTACTCAGCCCTACTATGAAACCAAGTTATAGCTTTCATATGAAGCTAAAATCCAATTATAGCCCAAGAATATGGGGAAAGATGATGAGAGGGAGGGGAACAGAGGGGGAAGGTTGGGTAGAGGGAGGGTGATTGGTGGGACTACATCTACGGTACATCTTATAAGGGTACACATGAAATTTACTAAATGTAGAATACAAATGTCTTAACACAATAACTAAGAAAATGCTGTGAAGGCTATGTTAACCTGTCTGATGGAAATATTTCAAATTGTATATAAAACCAGCACATTGCATTAATGTGCACAGCTATGATTTAATTAAAAAAAAAAAAAAAAAGCCAGTCTTTGTGGGGGCTGCCTGTAGTCCCAGCTTCTTGGGGGCTGAGGCAAGAGGATCGCTTGTGCCCAAGAGTTTGAGGTTGCTGTGAGTTGTGACGCCATAGCACTCTATTTAGGGCAAAAAAGTGAGACACTGTCTCAAAAAAAAAAAAAAAAAAAAATTAAAGAAAAAAAAGAGTTATCTTCTTGACAAAAATTGGAGAAGCACTGACCGAGAATCAGTGCAGAGACCTGGGCCCTAATACCAGGGCTCCACTAACTTACTGTGGTCCAACCAGGGTCCTGAACCTGGGCCCTAATACCAGGGCTCCACTAACTTGCTGTGGTCCAACCAGGGTCCTGAACAATAAAATGTTCAGGTAACTTAGAGCTGTCTTTGTGTTTCTACTCTGAGCACTATCTGACTCCACTCCACCACACCTCCAGTCTGTGATCAGGGACAAAATAAGCTGGAGACTCGGGTCTGGGTTGGCAATAGTCCTGTTTCCTACACAAACTATGCTTAATAGACTTTTAATTTCCTAGCTAGAATCTGATACCTATGGAGCTACAGAAATTACCAAGTTTCATCAACTGTAACTAATAACATTGTACGTTATACTGTTCACAGTGCATATTAAAAGACAGCAAAAAAAGAAAAAAAAGAAGTATGCCTAATGCAGTATCAAAGTTCATCACAGTTTACTTCTTTGTGCCTTTATATGTGGAAGGGCCACAGACTTCAGAAATAACATACGCACAGCTTTGAGTAAGATTTTTGGAGAATTGTTCAACTGTTGAGTTTTTTTTTGGCGGGGGGACTGGTCCTGCAACATCTACTTTACTTTTTCAAGTGTGCGTTTACTCTCAAGTTGTTTATGCCATTTGAAAGCAGAAAATCTTTTGCACTATTTCATCACGACCAGCAGCTGTTTCTTTTGTGGGAGACAATTTAAAAATTAAAAAAATGTATCGTAATATTAAATATAATTCTTAAATATTTTATTTTACAATTTCCATGGCCAGGAAAGATGACACCTGTAATCCTAGCACTCTGGGAGGCCAAAGTGGGAGGTCAGGAGTTCGAGACCAGCCTAGACAAGAGCAAGGTCCCGTCTCTACTGAAAATAGAACATTTAGCTAGGCATTGCGGCAGGAGCCTGTAGTCCCAGCTACTCAGGAGGCTGAAGCAGGAAGATCACTTTAACCCAGAAGCCTGAGGTTGTTGTGAGCTAGTCTGATGCACTCAAAGCTTGGGGCCACAAAGTGAGTCTGTCTAAAAATAAATAAATAAATAACATAAAAAATTTCTGCTAGTTCCCTTGATGTTAATCAGGGAATCTGCCTTCAAAATGTATAAACCTATAATTAAATTGTATTGATTTGGGGTTTTTTTTTTTAAAACCCTTTAAATTTTGAAATTCTTGTACTAATTTGACATCACAATTTTTTTTTTATCAAAAAAAGGTCAAACTATAATATAATGGTTATGACACCAGAGGGCAGACGGCTAAGCGGAGTTGGCAGTTACACCACCCAGCCTTTCAGCCTGTTCAGAAACAACTAGTTGTTACCAACTAGATGACTGTTTGTTCTTTCTTTCGCCCCATTTCCTTTTAAAGTTGCTTATATACCCTAACAGAAAAATCTCTTCATCTCTTTGGAAAGGTTAGTCCCTCTGATCAGTTACAGTCTGGCCTCAGTGGCTCACACCCATAATCCCAGTGCTTTGGGAAGCCAAATTGGGAGGACTGCTTGAGGGCAGAAGTTTGAGATCAGCCTGGACAACAGTGAGACCCTGCCTCCACAAAACTAAAAAAAAAAAAAAAGTAGCTGGGCATGGTGATACCTCAGCTACTCAGGAGGCTGAGGCAGGAAGGCGGCTGAAACCCAGGAATTCAAGGCTGCAGTGAGCTATGATTGGGCCACTGCACTCCAGCCTGGGAGACAGAGTAGGACCCTGTCTCAAAAAAAAAAAAAAAAAAAAAAATCCAATGAGTCAATTAGAATGCCTTTTCCTGGCCAGCCATACAATGAATCAGCTTTATAAATGAATCAGTGGGTAAAATAGACCTTGCAGGATCTACTTTAACATAGCAGCCAGAATCGATCTAAAAACTTACACATTCAAACAGAATTCTGCCTTTCAAAGCAGGAGCTTTTACAGAAAGCACTTTGGAACTTGTAGCCCTAGTTGAGGGTAACGCGATATTCTCCTTTGGGTTATATCCCTTTTTATTCCCTCCCCTTTTGTCCGAGCTCTTCCCTCCTTTAGCCTGGAGTCCTCAGTGACTGTGTTATTCCCAGAGAGGATTAATGTGGATGCTTGTGATCGTGGGGCTCACTGGAACCTGACAGACTGATGAATGAGTGTGTGTATGCCGGCCACCCACGTAGTGTACAGTCGTCCCTCGTCCCCTACGGGGATTGGTTCCAGGACTTTTCACAAATACCAAAAACCAAGGGTGCTCAAGTCCATGATATAAAATAACACAGCATTTGCATATAACCTACAAACACCCTTTCATGGACATTAAATCATCTCTAAATCACTTACAATTACTTATAATCACTTATAATTACTTACATAACCAATTGCTATACTGTATTGTTTAGAGAATAATAGCAAGAAAAAAAGTCTGTACCTGCTCAGGAAACACGCAGTTTTTTGTCCTGAGTATTTTTAATCTATAGAAGATTAAACTCAGGGATGTGGAACCTATGGATGCAGATGGCCAACTGTGCTGAGTGAATGTCATTTACCTTCCACAGGTGAGAACTCTCAAAGTGTCTACTTTCCCGAGACTGTGTACCCTTGCGTTTTAGTTTGGCATAACTTTTTAGGAAAGTAAACATTATTAGGAACTATCATGGGTTACCTAGGGCTGATAAATCACCTCTCTAATAAGCTACTCCAGATTCCTCCTGAGAAATGTGCCCAGCTCACAGCCCACGTGGTAGCAGAGTCCACCCTGTCCCATGCACAGTGGGTTCTCCAAGGATGCTGAGTGCAGTGAAGGAGACACTTAGACACCAGGAGCATTGTCTCTTCCTTTCCCACCATATATTGAAGGGAAAAAATCTTGATCAAGGTCTTAACATATTAACCTTCGCTAGATTTGTTGGAACATCTGAGGCTGGAGTGAATTGCAAAATAATACCCACAAATCAACATACCTTCCTTTCCAGCTACTTTAAAACTTCAAATTTATAAACCCAAATTCAATAAACACCACATCTACTTACAGCCCTATTTAACGGACTATTCTTGAAATATTACCACTAATGATCGGCGACAGTGCAGTTTAGTACAGCAGCAGCCGGCACATGTGTCTACTGAACACTTTACATATGATCAGTCCAGAATGAAATGTGCTAAAAATAAGGTAAAATACACACCAGGTTGTAAAGTCTTATTATTAAAATAAGAATATAAAATATCTCATCAAGCATTTTTTATTTTGATTACTAACTGAAATAACAATTTATATTTACTGAGTTAATAAACTTATGAAAACTAATTTCCCATTTCTTTTTACCTTTTCTATGTATTCTACTAGAAAATTTAAAATTATACATGTATATGTGGCATTTTTGTATTTCTATTGGACATCACTGATTTAAAGTCTCTCAAAATAAAGCTATATTTACTTTCAAAATCTTCAACAACACTAATGATAATATCCATTTCCAGTGCCTCGTACTCACCTTCTGAATTTTATACTTCTTCATGTAAGGAATAAATTGAAATAAAAATCCAGGTACACAGAACAAGAAATAAAGGACTTCATGAATTATGAGAGATCCCCACGTTGCAATCTGGAACTTTGTGTAATTATCCAGCATATAGTTCCAAGCATTTTTAAAAGGTTCTTGCAAGGGGTTGTCAGGTAAAAGGGAATCTACATACTCCACCGCCAAGGAAGCCGAGTTCAAGATGCCGACACTTCCATTTGCTGCCATTTTTCAGATCTCTGCAGACAGCCTTGTAATTCTGTAAAATAAATAAATAAATAGATAAATAAGCTAAATGATGAGCTTCCAAAATAGTTTTTAAAATGCATCTTCTGATCATTTTAAAAATGATCATTACTAAGGGAGTACCAATTTTTCAGGTTCTACACGATTGAAAAAAATCTACTGGATAGCATCCTCATCTCAGTTTGTAGATAATCCTTTAAAAAACTACATTATTTTTCAGATCAATATCTGAAAGAAAAATAGTGGAAAAGAAATTCTGAACTATCTTTAAAGATTCAGAGTGGTCTCCATAGAAAAGCTTCTCATTTAAATGAATAGTTGGGTTTAAAAATGTACTTACAGGCTTGGCGCCCGTAGCACAGTGGTTATGGCACCAGCGACATGCATGGAGGGTGGTGGGTTCGAACCTGGCCTGGGCCAGCTAAACAACAATGACAATTGCAACAAAAAGATAGCCAGGCATTGTGGCAGGTGCCTGTAGTCCCAGCTACTTGGAAGGCCGAGGCAAGAGAATCATTTAAGCCCAAGTTTGAGGTTGCTGTGAGTTATGATGTTACAGCACTCTACAGAGGGCAACCTAGGGGCCTCAAAAAAAAAATTTTTTTTAAATGTACTTATAACTGAAACAACCTATAGAGAAAAAGCCTGTCAAATATGACTACATAAAAATTAAATACTTTCTGAGCAGGAAATAAAAAGACAGTCATAAACAAAGTCAAACATAAAACGACAAACTGGGAGAAATACTTCCAACATTTTATATAACAAAGGGCTAAAAAGTGTGCCTTAGAAAAAGAATAAAAATCCAAGAGAAAAATGACAAAGGACATCCACAAGCAGTTCAAAGAAAAATAAAGATAAATGATCACTAAACAATTTTAATTTCACTCATGTGAAGAAACGTATCCTAAAACAGATAGTCTTTGCCTGAAAGGTAAGCCTTTAAATATTTAATAGTGCCGAGTGCTGGTAAGGATGTGAGGAAGTATGCATCATTATATATTATTGGTGGAGTAATAAATCAGTTTTATCAGCTGAGAAAAATTATCATCATCAACCACAATTCAAAATGAATCCATTCTTTGACCCAGCAATTTTCTTATTCAAGGGACAGATGTGCTAAGATAGCAGAAAGCACTGTTTATGATAGCAAAAACAAAGACAAAAAAAGAAAACAAAACATAAATAATCCATCAATGAGATAAGTTATATGAATTCTGTTAATTCCTTCCATAGACAATTCTATAGCCATTTAAAAGAATGAGTAAGATCAATGTGTTCTCCTTAGAAAAGATGTCTTAAGATAGTGTTAATCCAAATAACAAGTTACGGAATTTTACACGCATGTGTACAAGAGCCTCCTTACATTTCTGTAAAAAGGATATGCCTTTTAATGTTCACACAGAAACACACACACAGAAAACGTTCAAGAAATTTAGAGCGGTGACCTCTAGGAAAGGAGATTGGGGGAGTGTTACACAAGAGAGGAGGAAAATCTTACTTTCCACTTTATACGCCCTGTACAACTTAAAATTTAGTGAGCATGTTCCACTTATATAAGCCTATAAGGTTATTACTGTATATACTCGAGTATAAACCAAGTTTTTTCGGCACAAAATTTGTGCCGGAAAAACCCGAACTCGGCTTATACTCGAGTATATACGGTAATCAAAAACAAAAAAAGGAAACTAAGAGTGTCACTTTCCTAGAAATATTCACTCCTGTTTCTCATTTTTGAATTATGATGGACCACTCAAAAACAGATAATCTATATCCTCAGGAGAGGTCTTAATAATGTTTCAAATGGGCTCGGCACCTGTAGCTCAACCAGCTAAGGTGCCAGCACATACACCAGAGCTGGTCGGTTCGAATCCAGCCCGGGCCTGCCAAACAACAAGGACAACTAAACCCAAAAAATAGTCAGGTGTTGTGGTGGGCACCTGTAGTTCCATTTACTTGGGAGGCTGAAGCAAGAGAATCCTTAAGCCCAGGAGTTGGAGGTTGCTGTGAGCTGTGATGCCACAGCACTCTACCCAGGGCGACAGCTTGAGGCTCTGTCTCAAAAATAAGAAATAAAAAATAATAATGTTTCAAATGCTCCCCATTCCCCAAACTGATCTTTTATCCCTTCTACATAGGAGATATTGAGAAGCTCAGCCAACTTCTTCAAGCCCTGGAACTCACTTCCTGTCCTTATTCTTCTGTCCTACTCATTCTCCAGTGACTTACACCAGGGACTGCAGGGTTCCAGCCGTGCCTTTCCAACTTCAAAATTTCTCTTTGCTCATCCTCTCTTCTAAGACTGACTAGTCCCCCTGAGTTCTTGTCTTACCTCACCAGAAACTGTCCATTGCTAATAAAATGTAGAAAATGTACCACAGACTACTACTCAGCCATAAAACAACAACAACAACAACAAAAAACAACAACAAACAAATGGTGAGCTAGTACCTGTCATAACAATCTGGATGAACTGGAAACCAATCTTGGAAGTGAAGTATGGCAAAAATAGAAAAATAAACACCACACGTACTCACTACTGACTGGAACCAGTGGACTGACACAATGACAGCATGGACGTAAAACTCAGGGAAATCAAGTAGGTGGCAAGGGGTTGGAAGAGCTGGGTAAATTCACAACTAACTGGTACAATGCACACATTCTGGGTGAAGGACACACATAACTTTTGACTTAAAATGTACAAAAGCAAATTATGTATACAAAATGTGTGTAGCCCCTGCAATACTCGATTTTTTTTAAACTATCAAAACAATTTTAAAAAAGGAATTGTCCCATCACTTGTCCTTTCTCCTCTTCCATCCCTTCCTCTTTTCTGAGTACATTCGCTCTAGTCTGAAAACATACTTAACACTTCCAACCTCTAGCATCTCTCAGACACCACTGTCTCATTTCTCTCTTTGAACCAATCAACTTAACCCTACACACATCACTCCCTGCACTATCCCCCACCAAGCTGTCTTATCTGATCTTCTAAGTTGCAAAATCAGACAAACATTCCAATCCTTGTTTTTCTTGAGGTGATTACCAAATTTGATAATATTGAACCAACACCACTCACTAGCTGTGTGACCTTGAACAAATTACGTAAGCTCTCTGGGAGGCAGTTTTATCAACTGCAAGAGTAAATAGGAACAAAAGTTCTTGCAGTGAATTCAAAAGATAATGCCAGTGAAGTGCTCAGCACAGGACCTGGCACATTATAGCTACAAGCAGATGAAGATTACTGGACACTTTCTGCAAACCAGGAACTGAGTTCCAAGCTGGCTGCATGCACTCTACATTTTAACTTCAATCTTGACTACACCAGGGGTTTATTATCCCCATGTTATTACAGATGAAAACCTGAGGTTTTCCAAAGCCACACAAATGCTAGGTGGGAGAGCCCATGTGCTCATCCATTAAACCATACTGTAATCAAAAGTAATAAAGCACACCACAAATATTACAGTATGAGGAATATAACTGTTATAGTTTATCCAAGCCTCCTAAAAAGAGTACTCTACATAAATTGTCATTTTTTTCTTTCCCATTTACTCTCTAGCAACTGCAGTCTGCTTTCTTCTGTCATCACTGCACTGAACTTACTCTTACTAAAATCACTAAGGAACTACTACCTGCTAAATCCAACATTCTTTGGAGTTATTTTAGTTGACCAATCTTGAAGATTCTCTCTTTCCACAGGAGATATCCCCCTTCCTTGGTTCTGGGGACTCTCTGACAAAGTTAATTTGTGCTCACCATGCATGGGCAGTCTTAAACACTAGCTGCTGCCCTCACCTGACTTCATAAAACAAAATCTCTTGAGGATACCAAGAAGTATTCAAAGCATCATAAAATTATGTGGTAAGAATAAACGGAGAAAGATACAGAGTACTAGTTTCTAGAGAAAGACGCTATCTAAACCATGCCTTGGAACAGGATGAAAAGGTGACCGCTATAAGGTGGGCTGGGGGAGAGGGGTAAGGGAGATGTTTTGAGGAGAGGGAACAGCAGCTCCAAAGACTGGACTAGGAGATGAGAAAGAATACAGCACTTCCCAATTCACTGTGTCTGGGGTACAGCTTTTGAGAAAGAAAGATCTGACATCTGAGACTGGAAAGCTTCCCAGTGATGCCTCTCTTACTCCCCCTTCTAACTATTTCAGATTGCCCTGGATGCTCTATTTTCTGTTTTAAAACAACAGTGATGCCCACCATCTCTATCTCTAACCCTCTCCCTTGAACTCCAGATGTGATTATCCAAAAGCCTACCAGACAAATCCAATTAGACAGGCTAGAGGCATAGCAAACAAAGTTCAGCAACTGCGTCTCAACTCTGCCCCAGATACTCTCCACCTCCTTTAATGCCTACCTTGGTGAACGCCTCTCTCAGAATGTTCTAAGTCTCCCCCTCCCTGCTGTCTCAATCTAAGTCTTCACACACTAACCCAACTAAACACCTGCTGTCTTGCCTCCGAGCTCGAGCTCGTCTTTCTTAAACCCTACCTGGCGTAAGTCGCAACGCCAGGATACACGTAAACATCATAAACTCCTGTGTATGGTGCCCCATGATCGCATTAATGTACACAGCTATGATTAAAAAAAAAAAAATCATAAACTCCTTAAAACACTCCGATTTCAAGGGAATGCCTTTTCTGCGGCCAAAGACCAAGCCCTCTGCAATGGGCCCTGCCAGGCAGTCTTCCTGCACCCGTTGTTTGCTCGGGATCTACGCTCCACACTCCAGCTCCATTCCTCTGCCCACGGAAACATCGTTCCCTAGCCGGCGATGTCCTCCCACCCGACTCCTATTCATCCGTCAGCAACCTCCTTTCGGACGCCCCTCCCAACCCCACACCTCGTCTTCCCTGTGGTCCTCTTTGTACACCCTGTCACCCTGCTCTGTGACTGTCGTCCACGTCCCGTCTCCTGAAGACAGCACACTTTCTACCGAGCAAGAAACACTCCCTGGCCGGGTCCCACCACTTAAGAACTTCACTCCACACGCACCGCTACTTTCCCGCGGAGCACTCACCCTCCCCACACCCGCATCCCGCTGAAGTCCCCGCCCGCCCCCTTCAGGTTCCGCATCCCACCGCGTGCGCGTCCACGCCTCGCTCCCGCAGCGCAAGCCTCCAGGAGCCGCGGAACCGCTCCCCATGCCTCGCTCACCAGTCGCTAGACGTTCCCTTCACCTGGCCGGTCACGAGCTAACTCAAGCCCCAGTCCCCAGCTTTTGGCCAGATGCTGCGACCTTGCAACCTGCCTCTGCCGTTCCCTCCTGCCGTAATTGGACAGTGAGGACTCCGCCCCGCCTTCTCGGCGCAGTGATTGGTCTGTGCGTTCGCCTGCGTTGTGTGACCAGAGAGAGTAGATCCCTGGCGGGCCCTTCCATTGGCTCCGTGGATGGAGTGAGGATAGTGAGACTCTCACGGCCAGCCAATGGCTAGCGCCGGCAGGCAGGACCGCACAGACAAGCTCGGCGGCGTCATGGGGGTGGAAACGGCTGGGACTCGGCCCGCCGGTGTCGCCTTGGCAACAGCCGGTCCCTGGGGATCAGGCGCAGCAGCGCTGTGGCTCAGGTGTGAGCTATGTGGCAGCTACATAGCTGAAACTGGGAAGAAAATAAACAGTGCAATGAATTCCGACTGTTTTGTGTTTCCAGGCGCCTCTGGTCTACCTTGTACATTTAGCTCTTTCTTCTACCTTGTCTCTACAATCTACGGATCCTTTGTGTGGGAATTATCCTCATTTTGCGGATGAAGGTGCTACTCCCGGGCGTTAGGCCCCCGACCTCACTCTGAGGGTCGATGCCGCCCAGGTGTTGCCGCTCCCGGTGCAGGACGAGCGCCGGGACCGGGGCCCGACTCGCTCCTTCATCCGTGGCTCTGAATTCACCCCAGCCCTCCGAGTGAGTGCACGGACACGCTACTGAGGCCTTTCCTCCAGCTTTATTGAGGTATAATTAACAACAACTACATATTTACGGTGCCCTTTCTATACAGTTTTTGAAAACAGGAAGCTTTTTCTCTTCCCTGCCTTTGCTTAAACTGGGTCTTCCGCCGTCACCCACTTGCTCGCCTCCCCATCAGTTCAGGTGCCGTCTCCTTAAGGTTTCCTCTTTAAGTGTCTTTCAGGTTCTGTGTGACCTCCACTCACTTAACTCTGTATTTAGCACCTTCTTTGTCAATTGTCATGACAGAAGTCACATCAAATGAAAAGAAACAGAATCTTCCCTTGGGTTTTTGGAGTCGGAGCCCGGGGCCTGCGCAGGAAGACGCGCGCCGTCCCGTAGCGCGCGCTGCAGGTGCACCGCCCGGTCCTCCAGCGCTCCTGGACCCCTGTGCAGGACTCGAGAGGGCATTCTCCGGCTGCTGAGCATTGCAACGCGGGTGCTTTCCGGGGAACAGCCGGAGTCCACAAACTGACGCAGGGGTATGTAAGCCCACCCCTCAACCCAACATAACACCACTTTGGTCACCCAGCTCCTGAGCCCACGCTCCTACTGGCTCAGGTGGTAGATTGACTGCAGCGCTACTGGCCGAGGTTTACGTGGACTGCACAACTATTGGCCCAGCTTTTCCTTCTGCTCAAACCCGCGGTCCTCTGTTAAGGAGCGTGCCCTATTAGGGTCAATTAAGTTGTATTTGCACTTCTGTAAAATGAGAAGTGTATGTAAAACATACACTTGTATGTAAAAACACGTCAAAGAGTTCTTTACCATGACTGATTAAATGCTCTATGTAAAGCCCTTTGCACAGTACCTGGCAAACAAGTGCTCAGTAAATACCGGTTATTATTTCTGATTTAGTTTTACCAGTTGACATTTTCTAAATCAGCACCTGGTGTTATGTGTGTGGAAGGGTCAAATTATTGAAGTTTTGTGGCGATTTCGACCTAGAAGTGCATATATAGCAGCTCAACTCACTCCCCTACGATGAAGAAATGCGAGCTCAGGAACAGCTGGAAGTTACCGTGGGTCTCTGTTTCTTTCAAACTCAACAATAACCTTGTGACATCGACACTACTGTTGTCATTTAAAAGACAACGTTAAGCATCAGAGGTTAAGTAATGTGCTGAAATTACAGCCAGCAGCTGAGAAAGGGCTGCAAACGCACGCCCATCTGATTTCCATGCCCATGCGCTCGCCAATACACCGCTCTAGATCAAACCCCAGAATCGCAACGCGGACTATAGTTCCATTCTCCAAGGGAGCCTCCTTTCCAAAGGTAAGCACTGGTTGTCCGAGTCATCAGGAGGCGATCCGCTTAAGACTGAACTGAAGAAAGGCAGCTGTAGCACTTCGCTATGTAATGTCACGCTGCCCTTTTACCTCGACCATTTTCCTAACTCATCAACAGCTGAAATTATAAATATCTGGATTCTCATGCTGTAAGGGTCAACAAGGAGACAGTATCAGGAATCATACGCCAGAGTCTGTAAGACACAGGGAGAGATTCTACAGTCTCCTGACAGCCAGCATACTCACCTTAGCCCGGGCACTGCCGCCACCGGGGGGGCCAGACCCAAGCGGAGCTACTTCATTCACACCGATCCAGCCTTGAGCTCTGAGAGGATTTCAAAGACACCTCTTTGCATTCACTTCTGACCTTTTTCGTACCATATTAGAACAAGCTGGGCATGCTTTTCTGTCTTAAAAATAAAAATCCAAGACTTTTCAAACTGGAGAGACAAAGGTTGCATAAGGAAAGAAAAGACTCTGAAATCACAGTAGTGAATGCAGACACTGAGAACCTCAACAACTATGGTATAGCTATAAAGGTTTCAAAGAAACAATGAAAGACAAAGAGGTATGTGGGTCATTACAAAAGTTTTGAGACACACAATAATCAAGAAACGTAAAATTATTGAATTTTACAGAAAACAAATGAAGCCCTCCCAGCAACACCAAAAACCCAGCAAGTTGAAATCTGCCTGGGTCAAATAAAAAGGACGCTGTCCGTGGTGTTGCTTGGAAGTGAACTAGTGGACATAACAGCCTGTCCCAAAACTTTCAGTGACCTATGTGTTAATATGCCAACTACTTCATAATTTAAGAAAATTTATTTTAAAATGTTTAGATAAATCTTTAACTGATAGATCCACAGAGTTTCATGGAATATCAGTGTTTAGAAATGATCCGAAAGGTAACAATCTCACACTTTTTTCCTCAGGGCTTCTGTCAGAAACAGCTAACAGTGGTCCAAGTTCATCAGACTCTCAACAAATCTGGTTGCAAAGGATATGCTTGGAGGCCGCAATAAAGCAGAAATTCATGTTTTCATCAAGTGGGCATAGGCTTTTTCTGATTAAATTCTTATTTATCACAGAAAGTTCAACTAAGTGCTAAATATGGTTCTATATTTAAATTTGAACTCTGTCTTAACTACAGAGAAATGTTATCACAGGCGTCTTTCCCCATGATTATCAACTGTTGTGTGTGTGTGGGGGGGGGACTCATGCTAACCTTTCAAATTCCAGAGAATGGTCACAGCATCCCATCCCATCCCCACCTCCTGCTACTGTGTCCAGCACCTCAACTGCCCACCGCAACCCTCTACTCCCATTTCTTGAATTCCTTTTATTTGGTATCAAAATCACAATTTATTTTCAGTCACTTGAGAGTATGTATTTTTTTCTTTAACTTTCTTTTTGGTCCAAGGTTATCTGTTTTATCTTTATCTTGTGTCCTGCCCACATCAGTGACATAAAAATATAAAAAGTTTCATTTCTGTGCACAATTTGAGGTAGTCAGCAGCCCCCTGCATTAAGGGCTCAACTAAAACTTTACTTCAGAAATGAGAACAGTGTACCCTAAACATTTGTACCCTCGTATCCATCTGAAATGAAAAAAAAAAAAAAAGACAAGGAAAAAAATGTTTAATTTCATCAATTCTTAAGAGACTTTTCTTGACAGTTAAGGTTACTTTTTTTTTTGAAAATAATTTTCAGTATTACTGACTTAGTAGTCTTGTCTTACAAGTTACCCTGGCAACAAATTTAAAACATAGATTTATAAAGTTACAAAAGAACAGAAAAACTTAACTGTGAACTCAATAGTGAAAAATCACGTACACTGTGAAACAAATAATATACAAACTTTTATTCAAAGGTAATTCAAGAAAGACATGTTTTGGTCACTTTTAAAGTGAGATTAATTGAAGATCTTAGAAAAACTGTTATCTGATCAACACACGTGGCTACTCACAGAAAGTTCTCTCTTCTGTTAATAGCAGCTAAATTTATACACACGGAAAAATTCTTAAAACCATGCAAATTCAGTTGAATTCCATACATTCATTATATTCATCATAAACCTGCAGTAATGTTCATGCCAAAGTGTTACTTCAAGAAAAAAATTTAATACACACCAAAACATGACTGAGATTAAACTAAAGAAAATAATAAATAAGCATAATTTATATTTTATTTTAAAAAGTTTGGCATCACACATATTCAAGTGTGTTACACCATGTTCATTCCTCAGAAGTGGCATTTTAAAGTGTTAAGCATTGTTAAATATCAAAAAATACAACTCTGTTTTACAATGTAGTACTGGCATAATTCAAAGTACTGTGCCAATTATAAATAGTATAATCAAGTTTCAAACATCTTTTCAAACATATTTAAAGGAAAGCATATAGACACACATTTATATGCACACAATTTATTATATTCATGTAATCAAAGATATTTTATAAAAGCAAATGGTTTTATCCCTCAACTACTTTGTATACTTACGTAGATTTTAATACCTGTTCAAAGATTTTCAGTTCCTGGGTATATTTTCAGGAAAAGAAATGAAGATAAAATTTAATTTTACAAGAACACACATTCTTTTGTCTTATCCTTCTTCACAAAATAATCCATAGTCATTCAAGGTTGAAAGAACTATTCTTTATGAAAGCAAATGTATCTAAAGACTACAGAGTGAGTCCCACAGTCAGAGTGTCATGAAAATTCAGTCAGCTGCTGCTCATTGCAGAAAAAGCTTACACGGTGCTTCTACCAAAAATAATCTTCAATATCCGAGGCCTATAAAGGCAGATGATCTCATCTTCTGCTGAGACTTAAAGTGCAGCTACAAGTGGAGAAGTGCCTTCAGTCACTTCAGAAATACTTGTCAAAGCCTGCTTCTCATGTATGAGTATGCCAGAAAAATGTCCTTGAGGCTCATAGTGGCTTATCAATAACTGTGACTCCTGAGCAAAAAAATGAAGAAATAAAACAAGTCACAGGCAGCATTCTGAATCTCTCAGAATACATTACATCCTTTACTGTTAGTTCTACGGACAGCACAGGGACTGGACAAGTCGGTATGTTTTGGAATCACTTCTTAAATTTTAATAGTACTATCATTTTAATCTAACTGACAATGAAATCTGTTGAGTTATGGTCGAGGACTACATCGGACTAATCTAGAACTAGTCTTTTGTTCTTCCTAGTTACAATTTGGAAAATATAATTTTAACGAGGACAGCAACATTCACGTAGGTGTTAATAGCCCTCAAGAGGGCACAAAGGAACTGTTGAGGATGATGGCATGTTCACTCTCAGTTTGGTGGTGGGTTCATGACAGGTATATGTATGTCCAAAATAATAAAACTGCACACTTTAAATATGCAGTTGACTCTTGAAAAACAGAGGACAGTTAACAGTGCCAACCCCCCTATGCCAATTTGAAAATTCCCATGTAAGTTTTGACTTCCCTAAACTTAACTACTAATAGCCTGCTGTTGACCAGAAATGACAAACAGTTGATTAATATATATTATGCAGGTTGTGAGGTTTTTCAGGGCTTTTTTTTTTTTTTTTTTTTTTTTTTGAGGTAGTGTCACTCTGTCACCCTGGATAGAGTACAGATTGCTTTAGGTCTCAACACCCTGGTCGAAAGCAATCTTCCTGCCTCAGCCTCCTGAGTACTCGGACCCATCTTTCTATTTTTAGTAGACACAGGGGTCTCACTCTTGCTTAGGCTGGTCTCAAACTCCTGAGCTCAAGGGATCTTCCCATGTCAGCCTCCCAGAGTGCTGGGATTACAGGCCTGAGCCACTGCACCCAGACTGTTGTATGTGTTATATATAAATGTTATTAAGAAAATCAAAAGGAGAGAAAGACATTTACTATTCATTAAGGGGAAGCAGATCATGAGAAAGTTCATCAGCTCATGATGGTCACAGTTAAACGGGCTGAGGAGGAGGACGAGCAATCAGGGTTAGTCTTGCTGTCTCCATGGGGGTGGCAGAGGCAGGAGAGGCAGCGCCTGGCTGTAGCTCCACAGAAAGGCACTGTAGTTTCTGCCTGTCTCTACAACACTGACCCTTCTTCCACTGTTTTTAGTTTCAGCGCGCCTATCATGGAAGGGTCTAAGTCCTGAGAGGTCAAAAGCAGTGTGGGCCTCTGCCAGGGTTCTGAGGCCAGCGGTTCCTGGCACTGCTGCCCCTCCCTCTCCATCTCTGGCTGGGAAGCATCTCCACCAAGTCTTCTTCTCTTAACTCCTCTGGTGTGAGGTCTGTTAGTTCTTGAATTTCTCCAAAATCCACATCTTGAAACCCTTCACCCCTCACTTTGTGCCACAGCCACAACTTCTTTCATAATTTCCTTGACTATAAATCCTGGGAAGTCACATACAACACATGAACACAGTTTTCTCCCGCAGTTTTTTTTTTTTTTTTTTCTCGGAGACAGTCTCACTTTGTCACTCTCCACAGAGTGCCGTGGAGTCATAGCTCACAGCAACTCTTGGGCTCAAGCAATTCTCTTGCCTCAGCCCCCCCATGTACCTGGAACAACAGGTGCCAAGGGGTTTTGCTCTTGCTCAGGCTGGTCTTGAACTCCTGAACTCAGGCAATCCACCTGCCTTAGCTTCCCAGAGGCTAGGATTTACAGGCCTGAGCCACCATTCCTGACCACCAGCAGAAATTGATTGTTTTGGGATTGCTGACTTTCACTGCTATTCTCATAACAATGGTGGCACTCAATGGTGTAACCTTTCCCGACTTTCATGATGTTCTTTTTGGAGTTCTCTTCCACAGCACTGACAATCCTTTCCATAGAATGCCCTGTGAACTAAGCCTTACAGATCCTTATGACCCTCTGATCTAGAGGCTGGATTCCAGCCTTGTTTGGGAACAAGTGAGCCATTTCAGGGCCATCAGTGTTGAGCTCACGGTGTTCTGGGCAGCAGGGGCATTGCCCAATATCAAAATAACTTTAAAAGGGCATGACTTATCGGCAAAGTGCCTCCTGACATCAGGAACAACGTGCTGAAGGAACAAGTACAGAGAAGGGGTTCAAGCAGACTAGACCTTTTTGTAGTACAAGCAGACCACTGGCTGGCGTCTGTCTTTTTCCATCAAGACTCGGAGGTGAGCAGCTTTATAAACAAGGACCGCCCTAGTCCCAAGCTGAGTGCTTGTGCACAAACAGTAGAGCCTGAAGTATCAGCTCTCGCTTCTCTTTCTTACCAATAAATACTCTCTGAGGCATTTCCCCTAGAAAAAGAGCTGCCTGTCTGCTCTTAAAACCTGTTCAGGAACATACCCTTTCTTCTCAGCGACTTTCTTACCTCAGCTGCTGCCTCTCAGCTGACAGAAGCTGCTTCTATTATCTTGACTTTTCTAAAGTCAAACCTCTTTCTAAATTTATCACGTCGTCCTCTGCCAGCAATAGACGCTATCCAGCTTTAGACGCTCACCTTCGTTTTGCTTTAAGTTGTCATAGAATGACTCCGTTTTTGCCTTGAATCACATCAGAGTCTACAGGCATGCTTTTCTCACAGCAATCCTGCACACACAAAAGCTGTGTTTGCAATACGAGATCAAAAGGTGTCACATTTTGGTTCCTGCTGGCATAGGACAGCTATGATTCACACATTTTCTTTCCTTTTTCACAATCATCCTTACCCTAGATTCATTTATCTGGAAACGGTGGCAAGTGCCGCTCAATCTACTGCACATATTAAGCAATTCAACTTTTTCTGGTAACGTCGTGACTTTTCTCTGGTTCTTGAGAATCATTTCCAGCATCACTAGTAGCATTTCACATAGGTCCCACAATGTTATTCAAGGTCTCATGGTATTGTATGAAACACAACGAAAAATACACCAGAACTGCAGGACATGGCTTTTATTGTGATAGGCAATTTGCTGCAGAAATGAACTGCTCCCTTGGAGCTCAGCACCACACCAGGCTCCAAGCCAGGCATCCTCAAACTTTTTAAACAGGGGGCCAATTCACTGTCCCTCAGACCGTTGGAGGGGCAGACTATAATTTAAAAAAAAAACAACAAAACTATGAACAAATTACTATGCACACTGCACATATCTTATTTTGAAGTAAAAAACAAAACGGAACAAATACAATTCACACTGCTTCATGTGGCCCGCGGGCCGCAGTTTGAGGACACCTGCTCCAAGCAGACACTCAGACACTCGCGGCACCTGAGCTCAGCCCCACAGCAGCAGGATGCAGCTGTGGATTACTGCAATGGTACAGCCTTCAGCACAGCTGATTTTATGTAGTGAGGATTTAATGCTGCATTTGTTCATGTTTCTCTCAACTGCAAATGGTGCCATGTGCAGCCTCTTAAGTGTTTGTGTAGGTTAAGTTTTGACAAATTTTAACTTTTTAGAATAGATTTGTACACATTTTATGGTAGTAAATGATGAAATAAACCTGTATCTACATATATTTTATGCATTCATGACATACGTTACTTTTTCCTAATTTTTTCAATATTTCTAGGCTACACGGTTTGTCTCGTTTTGCAGATTGTACCAAATCTCCAGAAATTCTTCAATATATAGTAGAACGTCTATAATTTGACCATCCAAGAGACTGTGAGAGACCGGTCAACACACGGAGGTGGTCAACATAAGGAACTAGGCCTGTTGTGCTGACTCAACCATTGCATTTATTAGAGAGAGTTTTACCATTACTCTAAGAAAATGGACCTAAAATGGTGTTTTATAATTCAACCAATGCTTAAAAAAGAAATATCACTCCACAGCATTTCTTTAGGCTGTCCCAGAGAGCCTGCTTATGGGGGCTGCAGGAATCACACAGTTTGGACGTGTCAGCGTGGTGAATGCCTCCCCATTGCACACAGATTTTAGTGGTATTACCTTTTTTAGGCAATTCTATACTGCAAAGATTTGGGATTTGAACACAAATGACTGTGTAATGACAAAAGAATAGTGGTGTTTTACTTAATATACCCAGCCCACCTTAATTATTTTAAATGTAAGATATAAACTATGCATCAAGGAAATAATTTTCTCATAACAAAAACCTTGGTCACATGAACTCAGACATGTGACCATCTGCACTGTTATAGAGACCCCGGGCAGCGCGGGTCGTTAGACATGTGACCAGCTGCGCTGCTAAGAGACCACGGGCAGCGCGGACCGTTACCTGCGTAGCTTCTTCCTGTGCTCATACATGACGACACCACCGTCCATTTATCAGTTGTTGGGTTATAATATTCTACGGATGCCAAGTTACAGGAGCCATCGTCTCCTCCAACAACATACAATAGACCATTAACTGCACAGACGCCTTTAAAAAATGATAGAGAAAACAATTATTTTTAAAATCTGGATGAATGTGAACACGAACACTTGTCTGAGGCAGAGACACTTAGAAGGCAGCAGGACATGGAGACTGCCGGGTAAGCAGCAGCTGCTGGTGTGTGTGCATCACTTCATTTGATTTTTACAACAATCTCACTTTATAGGCTAGAAACAATTTTGATCCACACTTTATTTAAAAAAAAAAAAAAAAAAATTAATGGTTAAAAAAGTGTAGTAACTCTCCCAAAGTCAGCTTTTTAAGGAATCCTAAGGAAAAAAAAATCTATTAGCAGAAAGTTAAAAAAAAAAAATTCTTTATTTTAATTACTATACTTAATGGTTAACTATTTTAACACCTTTAAAAGGGGAGAAAAATAGCATTTATTTATTAAAATAACTTAGTTCTTTTATACTAGAAAAGTATAAAAGAGAAAAGATCACCACTGATCCTGTATCACTTAGAATACTAACCATCAAAATTATGATTCCCATTCTGGCTAATGCCTCTCTACGCATAAATACTCAAACACTTACTTTTTAAATCCCAAAGTAGCTCACACTTCATTACTTACCCACTTCTGCCAAACAATACACCTTGAACATTTCTTCAAGTTAAAAATACAACTGTATATAATTTTTAATGTATTTTAATAGCATTCCATGTATGATAATATCATAATTTATTTAATCAGCCTTTACTGAGGGATATTTGGTTATTTTTAGTTATTTTTTGCTTTGCACTTATCAATGATATTGCAATGAATAAGAGTCCTCTGCATACTTTTTTGAATATTTGTGCAATTATTTTTTACTATAAGTTAGTGCAAAGAAATCTGTTGAATTAAATGATAGACATCTTTTAAAAGCTCATTACTTCAATTTAATTTTGTTTGAAGTATATTTAATATTCTTTCTGTGGATGAATGGATTAAGTGCAAAAATAAAGTATATTTAATATCCTAAGAAGGGCCAGTGCTATTACGAACTCTTATTAGAGGACTCTGGGCTTTGCACTTTTGTAGATGGTTTTCTTAACTGAATTAAAAGATAGATGTCTGTGGATCTTTAATATAGGTTTATTGATAATTTATATTTGTACATATTTATGGGGAACATCTGATATTTTATTAAATGCTTATAGATTCTTAATATAATGAAATAATAAGCCCAAACCTCTCTATAGCATTGAAAAGTTCTTTACTCTGTTCTGTGCAAAAGATGTGAATTTTCTTTAGTGTTACTATTCTAGTCTCTTGACAGAAAACAAATTCATACCATTTTAAATGTAGTTCAAATACTAGAAGCAAAAACTGCCACCCCAGTCCCCCAAAGCTGTTGTACGTGTGTGCGAGTTTCTAGCCCAGCCCCCTGCTGGACAGCACAGGACTGTGGCAGACACCACCATCCCCAAACAGCCTGCTGTGACAGAGATTGAGGAAGGAGGATGCATCTTCCTGAAGAGCTTTCCCAATTACATCTAACAGGGCTCACAGATTAGAGTGACCCACTGGAGCTGGGGAGGTCAGTCCCTACATGCATCTGAATTTGTTAGCTAATCATCCAAAAGACACCAGTTCTACTAATTCACAACAGATTCCCTTCAGGCAGACGGGAGACAAATCTTTCTCCCAGAGGGATGCACTTTCCTTATACTTACAGCCTATTACAGATGTGCTTTGTAGCACAAGGCTGTATAAAGTACAATTCCAATTTACTTCATTTCGCTCTCATTAACGTCATAACTAAACATACTTATGAAAAGTTTTGAAATCTGACTTATAAGTTGCCTGCTGTTTCAAATTTACATGAATGCTTTCACTTCTCCCCATGTTAATTTGAATATATGCCTTCCTCTCTTTTCTTCCCAATTTAGGTACTTGGATGAGATCTTCCTTGTAGGATATTATAAAGGAAGGGCTACATAGATCTTACCAGAAGTTTGTTCAGATTATCAGAAATACAGCATTTTAAAATACTCTCTTCATTAGCTTATATAAATAACAGAAAATTATGTGTTCTGTAGGGTTATACTGCCTTATAAATTATGTAAGTAAATTATTTAAATTTTATTATTTGGATGGAAAATAAATGTACTTGATTGAGAAGGAAAGACTGATGACCAACCTTCCCATTTCTCTCTTCCTGATGACTACCAAATAAAGAAAGCTCAATTAACTACTGTTCAAATCAAAGTATGAAACAATTTTTCAACGGAGACTTTTAAAAAAAAAATCCTTTTCCTAAATCCCACCCCTTCCCACAAAAATTTTCAAAGGGCAAGATAATGATGGCTCTATAAATACAAATAATCTCCTTATTCTTCTAGATAAAAGTGTTAATTCTGATACAAAAACAATAAACACAAAGAAAAAATAAGATTATTACAATCTTCAGAAAAATAATCATGAAAATGCAAATTGCAAATAGACTTCCCAATCCAGGAGGCATGTGCACACGCCCCCACAGCATTCCTTTTTTTTTTTTTTTTTTTTTGCAGTTTTTGGCCGGGGCTGGGTTTGAACCTGCCACCTCTGGCATATGGGGCCAGTGTCCTACTCCGTAGGCGCCTCCCCACCACAGCATTTCTGACTCAGTACACGCTGGAGTCACTTACTCCACCAAGGCTCGGGGTTGAGGGTCTCACCTTGGTTCTAGGCCACCTATAGCCGAAAGGCTTTTAGTGTCTCACCAAATACAATTAACTAGACAAGGTACAAAGTCAAACAAAATTAATAATAAATTCTGCCGTGCAGCTGGCAGTGTCTGCCCGGGAATCACATGTGAGTGAGGGGAAACCAGGAAGAGCACTTTGGCTGCATCTTGCAACGTCACGCAGTGGAGGACAGTGACTGCCAGAATTATCAGGGTCTCCCTGTAGACTATGGGAAATGGCATGAAGAAAATGGTATTTTGAAGACTGGCATTTCCTGAGAAGCCACCTAGTTATCCTGAATCTACCTTCCATTTCTATTTCTCCTCTTTATATCTTTTTTCCAAGCAGCAGTGTTAGTTTCTTAATCGTGAAGACTTCTGCTTTCTGAAAATTATTATTTGTGTTCTTTAGTTTTTTTCCATCTTCTTGAAATCTTGAACTCCATCAAATAGGGTCATCTCTTCAGGCTTACCCTCCAGATTCAGATAATCCACTAGCTTTTTAAACAAGTATAAATATTTACTTGACTAAATTCCCTAAGAACTGGGATCTCCAGTATGTGGTACCTGTGGTAAGAATGAATGAATTCCAGTATCAAAAGAAGGAGGCTCTACTAAGGGATTAGTCTCCACATTCACCACCCAAGAGTGCGGCTAGTAGAAATTGTACGTTGACTCAAGTGTTCCAACAACCTCCTGTGCTCCAGATACTGTTAGGCACCCACTCTAGGATTATTACATAAGTTTCTGCCTCAAGAGTGCTCAAAGTCTGTCGAAGAACCCAGTAAGTAAAAGAACAAAGGAAATTCAAAGTGATACTCATATAACTTTAAATACATTCCATATACAATGTACAATCTTAAATTGCACAAATACCTGCATTTCTTCTGCACATGTTCATATCTGCAACCTGTCGCCACGTGTTAGTGGTGGGGTCATATACTTCAACACTTTTTCGTACTAAAGGGCCATCATGACCTCCTACAGCGTACAGTAAGTTGTTTAATACACCAACACCTACAAAAGACAACCAACCAAACTATAGTAGAGTAAAAAGAAAAGAAAATATGTAACATACTAGGGTTTATTCAAGTGATTTCTAACTAAAATAATTTTATAATTATAATCTATAATTTTAAAATTATAATCCATAATAAAAACAAGCTGATATCAAAGCCTCCATTTTAAGAAATGGAAATAAAAAGAACTGACAAATAAAGATCTTAATACATGCTATTATTTTTTAAAAAAAGAGACTCGTCAAAAATAAAGTAACAGGCCTCTCTGCCTACCTGCCCTGGTAACAGAGGCTTGTCTGCTATCTACAGCAAGTGCATCCTGCTCTCTAAACTTTCTTACTCCATAAACCTGTCTTTCTCTTTCTCAATAAACCTTGTTTCATGCTTTCCTTTAAAAAAATAAAATAAAATAAATCTGTAGGTGAAACGCACAGAGGAAAAATATCCTTTAATATATTCCTTTTGAAAACAATATCCACAAAGAAGTTAATTCACTATTAAAGCCCCAAATATATGAGATACGAAAAACATTATTAAACAAGTTCCCCAGTAAGTATGAAACAAAAGTAACAAGAATGCTAATCAATATGAACATACAAATGAAACACAGAAGTCTTTACATAGAGCCTTTAGAAATTAAACTTCACAAAGTAGAATTTAAGTAGAGCTAGCTACCTACCATTTCCTGCACAACTCAAAAGATATTCAGCAGTGCCACTAAATCAGCATATCGCATATTTTCGGATAGTGTACACAGACGCCAATGAATCATTTCACCCGTCTAATTATTTCCCCTAATTTCTGTGTTCCAGATGCCAACTGAGGCTGGTGTTTACCTGCCCCACTGCGCCTAGTGCTCATCTCTGCTATGTAGGCCCACTCATTGGTCGTGGCGTTATAGCACTCCACCGTGCTCAGACACTGCCGTGAAGCTCCGTCGTAGCCCCCTACAGCATAGAGCAAGCCTATGCAGGAAATCACAAAGAAAGCCAGGTTTATAAGAAAGCATTTTTCAAGTCAGAAGACGTTAATATATTTCCCCCATGGTAGCAGTTGCCCCCTAAAGTGTTACTGATTGTTATAAACTATATTAAGGCTTTGTCTAATGGTAGTCAGTAGAGTAATCAAATAATTTTATAAAGATCTTTAGGGTATAGGGGTGGTGCCTGTGGCTCAGTGGGTAGGGTGCTGGCCCCATATACGGAGGGTGGGTTCAAGCCCGGCCCCAGCCAAACTGCAATAAAAAAACAGCCAGGCATTGTGGCAGGCTGAGGCAAGAGAACTGCCTAAGCCCTAGAGAGTTGGAGTTGCTGTGAGCTGAGATGCCACGGCACTTTATCGAGGGTGATAAAGTGAGACTCTGTCTCTACAAAAAAAAATAATAATAAATAAATTTAAAAAAGATCTTTAGGGTATAGCTTATGCTATTAATTTTATATTTTCATCAATAATTTGATAGAACAGAAAGTACATTCACACATCTTTAGATAAGACTATTTGATAAATGAACAACTTTCTGGAATATGAAATTAAATATCCAAAGTATCTTAGTAAACTAAAAAAAAAAAAAAAGAGTTAAATTGAGAGGTAATACCTGAAGGAAATGGGGTACTATCTGGTAATAAAAATCATACATTACTTAATAAATGTTACAGCATGGATAAACCTCAAAAACATTCTGTTAAGTGAAAAGCCAGTTACCAAGGATCACACACTACACGATTTCATTAACAAACAGATGAAAGGTTCAGAAGAGGCAGAGCTATGCAACGGCAGGGAGTGGATCAGTCCTCCCTGAGCAGGACAGAGGCTGATGGCTCAGGGGTGCAATGCTGCTTCTGGGGGTAAGAAAAATATCCCACAATGAACTGTGATGATGGATGCATGCTGAATTATGTAAGTTAAGTGAGTGAATTGTATCTCAACAAAGTCTTTTTTTTAAGTACAGAGAATTACATTCATGGTGAAGAGGAGGAGGAGAGAACCCACAAATTTTCCCAAGCCAGTATTAGAAGAAAATAACAAAGAGTAACACTTAGAGCCTTCTTTAAATTCTGTTGGGCAGGGATCCCCAAACTATGGCCCGCGGGCCACATGAGGTGGTAGGATTGTATTTGTTCCCGTTTTGTTTTTTTACTTCAAAATAAGATATGTGCAGTGTGCATAGGATTTTGTTCACAGTTGTTTTTTTTTTTTTTTTAAGCTATAGTCCAGCACTCCAACAGTCTGAGGGCCAGTGAACTGGCCCCCTGTTTAAAAAGTTTGAGGACCTCTGCAGTGTTGAGGGACAAAGTAGGATATGAATAAATAACTGTAACAATCCATTCCTTGAATGTTAAACAGCTGTTCTCCAGAGATAAAAAAATTTCACAAATATATCAGCTGACTTGTTCTCAAAACAACTACAGAGGTTGCCAAAAAAATGTATAAACAAGTTAAGAAAAGGCTGGAAGAAGTGGCTCACGCCTGTTAATCCCAGCACTCTGAGAGGCCGAGGCAGGTAGATCGCCTGAGCTCACAGGTTCAAGACCACCCTGAGCAAGAGTGAGACCCCCATCTCTAAAATTAGCTGGGTGTTGTGGCAGGTGCCTGTAGTCCCAGCTACTTGGGAGGCTGAGGCAAGAGGATCACTTGAGCCCAAATGTTTGGGTTGCTGTGAACTATGATGCCATGGCACACTACCCAGGGCAGCAAAGTGAGACTTTGTCTCAAAAAGAAAGAAAGAAAGAAAGAAAACAAGAAAAGAAAAAACTATATTAAAATGTTAATACTCAATATATACCAATAACAAAAGATGAATACCAGTCGTGGTGAGCACCTTTTGTAATTGCAGAAGTCAAATGTAACCTGAGCATTACAAATTTAATGCTGTTTTTTCCTTTCTTAACATGTGTATACACTTTTGTGGCAGGCTCTGTATACTAAGATCAGATGATCATCCTCCATACAGGACACACAGGAGAAGAGAAAGAAGCAGAGAGAGAGAGAGAAGGAGAGGGAGGAAAGGAGGGAGGGAGAAGAGGAGGAGAGGGAGAGAGAGGAAGGACAGAGAGGAAAGAGGGCAGGCCTTTTACACAGATTAATTTACATAAACAGGATAATTACAATTTTATAGGCATTGCTATTTTTCTTTTTTAAATGATAATTTGAGTGCCCATTAATCACACCAGTGTTTAGATTTCTGGAAGAGCCATTCTCAAGCACCAGGCAGCGGGATGTACCTGGAGCCACCTCCTGAAGGGAGGGCAGGCACCTACCTCCCACAACCCCGACACCCACGCTGCTTCTCCTCGTGTTCATCGGGGCGACGTGGAACCACTCGTTAGACTTTATGTTGTACGCTTCCACTGACGATAAACCTGTAACAAAGCACAACACTCTTCATTTCCTCCAAAAAAAAAAAAAAAATTCAGTTGTTCTTTTACGTATGTATTACTGGGGAAACATAATCCAGGTATGTGACATTGGGTTGAAATTAAAGAAGGAAACGGTAGAATATAAACACATCAAGAACATGATAAAAAGGAGCAGCCTGCTGCTCCCCATAGGGCTCGTACCCACTCTGCTGACATTCGGGAGCTTTGTAAACTTGGTGAAATGACTGATGCTGAAGCGTAAGACAGAACATTTACATACGTAGCTCTTATACATCATTTAAGGAAATTCTTAATGAAATTGTTGTTTTTCTTAATTAATTAATTCATTTTCGAGACAGAGTCTCGCTTTGTTGCCCTCAGTAGAGTGCCATGGCATCACAGCTGACAGGAACCTCAAGCTCTTGGGCTCAAGTGATCCTCTTGCCTCAGCCTCCCAAGTAGCTGGGTCTACAGGCACCGGCCACAACGCCCGGCTATTTGTAGAGACAGGGTCTTGCTCTGGCTCAGGCTGGTCTTGAACTCCTGAGCTGAGGCAATCCACCTGCCTCAACCTCCCAGAGTGCTGGAATTACAGGCATGAGCTACCGCAACCAATTTTTAAATTTATCTTTAAATATCTATTAAAACACTAAAATGTGTCCTGATTTTCCCACAACTTCTTCTATAAAATTGCCTACTATGTTAGTTGTTCTATAAAATTGGCTATGTTAATTCCAACAGCAATGTAGATTAGATGAAAGGGGGTTTACCTGTGCTCCCATCAAAGCCTCCCACGGCGTACAGCAGCCCGTTTAGCACCGCAGCCCCCAACGTGCTTCTCCGGTCCCGCATGTTAGCCACACTGGTCCACTGGTCCTTCACGGGGTCATAGGAATCTACAGTCCGGACTCTTAACGAGCCATTGAAGCCACCAACAGCAAAAACAAGGCCGGCCATATAGACCATCCCTGCAGAAGGAATATGGCATTAAATGATTTTTTTTTTTTATTGCAGTTTTTTGGCTGGGCCAGGCTTGAACCTGCCACCTCTGGTATATGGGGCCAGTGCCCTACTCCTTGAGCCACAGGCACTGCTCCGGTGTTTAATGATTAATCTGCAACTATCACCACCTCACTAATTTAGTGAGGACCACATCCCAGTAAGTCAGCAGCTGTTGTCAGAACATACACTGCTCCTAGGTCAATCCTGATCAAGGAGGCCCTAAAAAATGCTATTTATTTGTAAGAACACATCATGACTAAACTGCCTTCCTTTCTAAAGTCACTAAAAAAATGCTATGGAATGAGCTAAGGTACCTTTTAGACTCTTGGATTTTTCAAGTATTTATTTATAGGTTTAACTAATGAGCCATTATTTTCCAACCACTTTAATGTACATCTCCCACAGTTTTCAACTTCATATCTTCACTGGGCACTTCCCAAGCAAGACTGCAGACACCACAGTTCACTCGCAGGACGTGCTTCTAGTCTGTCACAGGTGGACGAAGTGAGGGTCAGCAAGTCTCAGCCTGCAGGCCAGATGTGGCTCACCAACTAGTTTTGTACAGACCACAAGCTAGGAATGGTCTCTACATTTCTAAATGGCTAAGAATCAAAAGAAGAACACTCCATGGCATGCAAAAGGTGGCATGAAATTCAAATTTCGTCATCCACGAATGAAGGTTTTCTTGGAGCACATCCCCACCCAATTCATTTACAGATGGCTGCTTTTGTACTACAGGAATAGCCAAGTAGCCGTTAAGAGACCGCACAATCCGCAAAGCCCCAAATACTTATGCTCTCGTCTCCTTTAAGAAAAGATCTGCTGACCCCTGGGCTACAGAGATGTCAGCAGGTTCCTAGATGGAGAGCCCAGACTGCCAGGCTCAGGCTTCCAGCCATCTCTGCACGGACCTGCATGTTTGTCATGGGTCTTAATCTGGCAAACTCCCCTCTTTAACTTTCAAGCCCTAGTTACTAAGTTCCACATTCTCCATGAGGCTTCGTTGATCTCCTTCAGCCTAAAGAGATTACCTCTAGGTCTGAACCCTTGTAGAAAATAACATTCAAATGGTACATTTGCAATATACCATTGCCTTAAATTGTTAAAATTTTTATTGTTCTTAATTCTGCAGTGTTCCTATCACTGTGTTGGCTCGAGGGTGGGCAGTGCAGCCCACAGTTCTCCATCACAACAGGAAGAACTGGAATCACCAGCTGTCAGTGTCTGACCAGCTCCACATTTTCGACGCTCTCCGCAGGCAGGGGCTGCGCCCTGCTCCCTGCCCTGCTCTGATCTTACCCTCCGCTGCTTCCCCCCACCCACAGCATGTACAAGTGCAGCCCTCTGGATGGTAGCAGCTCATTCTGGCCTCTGCTAGCAGAAAATGGAGACACCTCCTGGGATGGCCAGAGGACCAGTGAGCAGCAACAGAGCAGACAGCATATTTCCACATAAAAACATCCTGTATCCAGAAGTCACAGGACATCTCCCGTATCCAGAAATCACAGGACACCAGGGAATGTTCACTTTGGGAATTTGAACCACTGTAGTTTTCCTTTTCCTGTCTCAAAACACAGAACTACCACCTCTTATGAGGCAGTTGAGTACACTAGCAAATTTTAGGGTATTTCAATCAAATACCTACCCATCAGTAGGGAAGAAGAAAAGAAATGAATCTACCTTGAGGTGCCCTTCAAAAGCTCTGGGTGAAGAAATGAAACCAAATGAAACCAAGTTCGGCCAAGGTTACACAGTTAAAGGCCGTCAGCCCTTACTTTGAAAAAGGTTGACGGAGGAGGGTTCATGAAGGTAAAATCTATTCATAGATACTCAATAAGCAAACAGTACATTTTGGAATAAATTGAGTCTAATGATTTATGGTGACATGAAAAGGGAACTGCACCAGGAATCAGACGTGAGTTCAGAAGCCAGTTGGCGAACAGCACAAAACACTCCACTCCCAATAGCGATGATAAAGAGAAAACGCCCAACACTAAATTTGTCAAAAGACCATAAAAATCTACCAGAGGACCAAGAAGACAACACCAGTGCAGCACGCACTAAACCTCTTAGGAAGCAGTGACTGAAACTGCTCCGTCCTGAGACATGAATAGGAAAGACAGATCCCTGGAGGACAGGAAACGCAGAGCCTAACTCAGTCAAGGCAGATTCAGTCTACGACAAAGACAGCATTTCAAATGAGGGAGGCAGGGAGACTCATCAACAAAGGGTATCGGGACAACTGGCCAGACATTAAAAAAGTCAGCAGACATGAACAGATGTGAATATAAAATAAAAAAAACTAAAATAACTCACGTTTCCAAAATATAACTTTGTGAAAGGACAGAAACCTCGCTGATATGACATTCTCTAAGTGGTCAGGTTAATATCACACACCCCAAATCATAGTAACTCAATCTAATCATAAGAAAACATCAGACAAGTCAAAATTGACAAACATTCTTCAAAATATTATACATGACTGGTCCTCTTAACATAATAAAGGGATAAAAGATAAGACCAAGAAACTAAGGAGATATGACAACTAAATGCAAAGTGACATCCTGAAACATAATGAATTAATGGAAAACTGGTGAAATCTGAAAGAACTTTAGTTATATACCAAGGTGATTTCATAGTTTTGATTATATCACAGTATGTGAAATGTTGATTTTAGGAAAAGAGTATACCAGAATTCTTTGTTTTATAACTATTCTGTAAGTAAAATTATTTCAACATATAATATTTTTAAAACATATATAGTTTTGGAGTATGGCTTTTCTGTACAAAAAAACAAATCCTTAAGTCCAAAGACACAGAACTCTGATGTCCAGGACTATGTAAAAAAGAAGTAGGGCCTCGTGTGGTGGCTCATGCCTGTAATCCCAGCTCTCTGGGAGGGAGGCTGAGGCAGGTGGATTGCCCCAGCTTCAGAGGTTCAAGACCAGCCTGAGCCAGAGTGAGACCTTGTCTCTAGAAATAGCCAGGCCTTGTGGCAGGCGCCTGTAGTCCCAGCTACTTGGGAGGCTGAGGCAAGAGAATCTCTTGGGTGGCGCCTGTGGCTCAGTGAGTGGGGCCTCGGCCCCATATACCAAGGCTGGCGGGTTCAAACCCAGCCCCAGCCAAACTGCAACAACAACAAAAAAATAGCCAGGTGTTGTGGCAGGCGCCTGTAAGTCCCAGTTGCTCGGGAAGCTGAGGCAAGAGAATCGCGTAAGCCCAAGAGCTAGAGGTTGCTGTGAGCCATATGACACCAAGGCACTCTACCGAAAGCGGCAAAGTAAGACTCTGTTTCTACAAAAAAAAAAGAGAGAGAGAGAGAGAGAGAAAGAATCTCTTAAGCCCAAGAATTTGAGGTTGCTGTGAACTGTGACGCACCCTACCGAGGGCAACGAAGTGAGACTCTGTTAAAAAAAAAAGAAGTTTCTGCATAGCAAAAATAGCACAAGTAAAGACTAAAGATAAAAAATTAATACAAATAAATATTCAGACCACATGGCAGACCAGAAGGCTACTTTCCTTAACACATAATTACATCTGTGAAATCACTAAGACAATATAATAAAAATGGCAAAAATACCAAAGCAACAATTCAGAGAGAAACATGTTTAACTTTCCTCATGATTATGGAAATAAAAATTAAGATGAGATATCATTTGTCACCCACCAGATTGGCAAAGTTCAAAGCATTTAATTACCAAGTGTTGTGAGGAGTGTAGGGAGACTGGTACCTTCATGTTTTATTTACTGTTAGTAAGAATAATAACTGGCATATTCTATTAGGATACCCTCTGAATCAGTAATTCCAGTTCCAGAGTTCTCTCCTACCAGAATATATTAGCATCTGTACACAGTGGTTACGTATGAGGAATTCACTTACAGCACTGTTTATTAAAACATAAGATTAAGAAAAATTAAATGTTCCATTAAAAACTAGTAAAATTATACTACATCCAGACCAAAATAAAATACTCAACAACTTTTAAAGACTGAAGTAACTCTGTATATGCTGACATGTAACAGTCTCCAAGATCTAATTTTAAGGTGCTGCCATAATAGAAATTTTCCATTACATGTATAACTTACTTCACTGTGGGAGACAGAAATTATAGATCCAAGTTTAAGTCCCAGGAAGGATAGTCAGAGTTTGCAACTGCCTCTTTTAATTGCAGTTTTGGTTAAGTGTTTATATTAACAAATGTTTGTAAAATAGATGCCTAGAAAAAAGCAACTGTGGCTTACAGTTGAATCAGGAATCTCTTAAAACTAAAGGTTGAGAGAATTCTCATCTCAACACCTGAGCATTTCAAGGTAACCAGGCAAATATCTAGCAAATTGCTAATTCCTCTCCACCTTTCAGTGAAGAATCAGATCCACAGAGACACAGGCAAAGCAGCTCTCCCCGTCAATGTCTTAACAGGCCCCTGAACCACTGTGTACTCACTTAGCTGTCTTAATCAAATCTTTTCTAACAGAGATTCTTCTAATTAATACAATAAGACTTGAGAGAGAAGCTCCCAACTTCCCGGCTGGAGGGAACCGGCCTCATGCTCACCTGCCCTGCACCTCCGGGAAGGCAGCTCAGCCACCTGGTGCCACCGTTCTTCCTTGAAGTCATAGCACTCCACACTTCGGATGGCCTTTGGTGCCTGGCCCCCAACCACCACCATCAGCTGCAAGGCAAAAATGTGCACACTTGAACAAACAACTGATAACATATTCGGGCATTTTAAATGTCCTACAAAGACACTGTGGTGAGAGTGTCAGGAAGAAGATGGTAGGGTGAGCTGGGGCGGGAGGTACAACCGTCTAACCGACATTTAATAAATGTCCACAAAGGAGGTACGTGTTAGAACTACAATTCCATTATCTAGCACATTTAGTGAAAAATAAAGATTTCAGAAACTAAAGTTTCTGATCCTTTAAGCAAAAGCAGTATTTAAATCAAAAATCAGCAGGCAGTCAGGTCTGGCCAGGCTGCAGTGTGTCGCAGGCTGGATGCACACTAGATCCTGCTTTTGCAATGACCAGGTGTTAGAGCCTCGTAATCTAAGAGAGCGGACAGAAATGAAACATGTGTTACTGGGTAGGTGAGGTGAAAAGGACAGTAAGTTATTAAAATGGAAGAGGAAAAAAACTTATCAAAAAAGAAGGAGCAACTGAATTGGAGCTCACAAGAGAGCACATTCTCCTGGATCTCCAGTAAAGAGACCGCCCTTGATGCTCCACCAATTAAACGACACAACCGGACAGAAAACAGAGACGCTGGAAATCGTAACCAGTGGATGCACAGCAGTGTACTGTGAGAACAAAAGAGGGCTACAGATTTCCTCAACTCAATCCAGCTTTACTAAGTGCTGCCATGCACCTGTGTGGCCCACACTAGGTATTACACAGGAGAAAGAAATGTGCTGCCAGATGCACCTGTGTGGCCCACACTAGGTGTAAAAGCTCTGGTCTCCAACCCTAAGAGCTTACAGATCTCAGTTAAGGGGACAAGACCCATGAGGTAACTCAAGGACAACACATGATTATATGCGATCAAAGGCTACATGATTAATATAAACATTCACAGCTACTGCCGAGGAGGAAGGGGAGAGTCCTGTGATTCTGAAAGCTTCCTGGAGGGGGAGGCCAGGAGCAGCGGTTGCATCCAGGGTCCCCTGCCTGTCCTGCACACATGGGCACTCTCTGGAATGCTAACACAGCCAGCAATACAGAAGGACATGAAAGTTAAAGCGACATCTTGTATGGACAGCTGTAAAAAATGGCAAGGATTCTAGGGTCAATATGAGATAACTAGAAAAACAGGAAAAAGAAACAAAAAATCAAAACAAATGTAAATGGAGTAACTCACACACAGAGAAAGGAACGCTTGCAGCCTTGACCAAGCATTGCTAGTACCTGTACTCAGAACTACAGAAAGATGGGCACATGGAAATTAGGATTCCTGAATCAGAGCAAACCCCAAGTTTCCAAAAAGCCCATTTGAGTTGCTTAGTAACTGAAAAGCAGAAGGAATTTTAAAGGTCTTAAAAGAAGACTGAACTTAGACCAATCATGATTTTTTTTCCAGGTCTGTTGTTTTTCTAAAAGAAAGAATTAAACAAAATCCATAATATCCACAGTTATAATTTAATAAAAAAAAAAAATCCATATCAGCTCAGCACCCATAGCACAGTGGTTAGGGCGCCAGCCACATGCACCAGAACTGGTAAGTTTGAACCTGGCCCGGGCCTGCCAAACAACAACAACAAAAAGGAAAATAGCCGGGAGTTGTGGCAGGCACCTGTGGTCCCAACTACTCGGGAGGCTGAGGCAGGAAAATCACTTAAGCCCAAGAGTTTGAGGTTGCTATGAGCTATGATGCCCCTGCACTCCACCACGGGCGACATAGCGAGGCTCTGTCTCAAAAAAAAAAAAAAAAATCCACAATACCATCTAACCCTAACCCTAACCCTAATCCTCCTACCACAAATATTATTAATAATTATACTAAGGAAGAGGCAAGGCTGTAAACCACAGAGCCAGGACTGGAATAAAGGCAACCTTGTATTCAGGGATCTGGGTTTGAACTCTGCCCAACAGATAAAAGTCCAAAGAGTCTTGGAGAATGTAGCTGGTGAAAGATCAACTTTTAAAAAAAAATCTCAGAAGGGAACATTCTCTTCAAAAATTTTTACGAAACAACATTGATTTATCAATTACACAATTCTCAAGCTTTCAATCTTACGCAAAAGTTCACTTTCACGCATCAAAATGAGGACGAAAGGGAAAATGTGCTGCTGAGTGCAGAGAACAGCAGTGACGCCTGTCCTTTCCTCACCCAGAAGAGGTGAATGGGGCAGAGGATTTGAAAGTCCAGGAGTCAGGGGCAAAGGAGACAATGGGGAAAACAGAGGGTGAATGAGAGACCAGGAAGACTCGTGAGTCCAAGAAACTGGGCTAAAAACCTGTACTGTGTTGCTGCTGTCGCCAGTGGAGATGCTGGCACCCGGTTGCGCCTGGAGCCTGATCTCCTTTAAGAAACTGTAACTATATTACCAAGAAATGAGAAGAGACAGAAGACCTTTTCTGGGGAAAAGTTGAGTAGAACATATTTAAGATGGACAAGAGGTGGAGTATTACCTAAATTCCAGTGATCATCCTGAAATGTAGGTCAATTTTTAACTTTTTAAATTTTCTTCACTTACTAAATATTTTAAACTATCTCCTGAAAAATCGTTTCATTAAGAAAATTAAAAATTTTCTAGGTGGAAATTTCAGTAAGTGTACTTTTACTCAGGGTGGGCGCACGAGCACAGCTCAGCGTCTGGAGTGCCAGCCCAATGCACCAGGGGGTGGTGGGTTCGAACCCAGCCCGGGCCTGCTTAATAAAAAAATAAAATAAAATACACAGAAAAATGATAGCGTTTTTAAAAAAAAATGCAGATTCCAAAGAGAAAAAGAAGCTAACAATTACAGTAGCAAAATGTATGTAGTTTTTCATTAGGATGTCTAAATCCAGGGATGCCTTACACAATCTCAGTACTGTTCACCCAGAGAGAAAACGAATGCTAATTAGTATATTTCATAAAATCACATCCTTATATATAAAGTACTGTTATTGTCACAGTAGAAATAACCAACAGTGTACAGGAACTTCCTCAGCACTAGTACCACATTTTGCTCAATTTGACTAACTACTGTGATAAAAGCCTCATTACTGTGAAAAATGTAAGCATAAGAAATTAATCCTTGCTTCATTTCTACCTGTCTCCTTAGTGTTAGTAAGAATATAATCACTCTAAAATGGCAAAGGGTGCAGTTGGGACAGCAGCCAACATAGCAGCTTTCTGGAAAATACAAGTGGACACATAAAAACTGGGAAGGGAGCACAGGAGCACAGCCTGCCAGGTCCAAGCTGGGGTTGCTCACCGCCACCATACCTGACCCTCCTCCTTCACCCCCTGACACCAAGGAATGAAACAGACCCCCAGGGAGCCGGCCACCCACCACTAACAGAAACCCAAGAGCCGGAAGTCCTAGAGCGTAGGTAACACAACAGCAAGAGCCTCCTCCATACCCACAGCTCAGACGCAATGTGAGCAGGATGATGCCTGCAACTCTACAAGAGAGAAGATAAAACACTGGACGGGATTCTACCAAGAACTCTTTAAATATTTCCAAAAGTGATAAGTTTATTCTAGAAATTAGAAGTGAATGCCTTTTAACTCTGAAGGTCTCTACAGCATGACTAACGACGGCAAAGCCAACGACGCCAGAAGACAAAGCGTACAGGAGGAGGTTTATTAATACTAGATATTAAAAAAGTATTAAAGATAACACTATTTAGAAAGAAGCTGAAAAGACTAGTGTGAAAGAAAAGGTCACTTCACGTTTGCAACTAAGACTCTGAACACTTCTTATGAGCCGATTATTTTGTAAGAACAAAAACTGACACCGAATGAAATGGACGAATATGAATTAATGAAGATTTATAGAGATGGCCACTTATAAAAGCAGATTATAGGGCATTGGAAAACGCAAACACTTATAAACCAGCAGGCCGAGATGGCACGCACATCAGGGAGTCACAGGACCGGCCAATGTACTTACTGAGCCACTTATAATTATTTTTTAAAAATCTTGGAGAACTGAGGAGAGATCAGAAAATTTAAAAAAGGCAAATACCAGGTAGGAAGTGAATGCCTTGTAAATACCTTCTGTTAAATGGTAATAATTTCTCAATAAAAATTTACAGTGTTTTGAGAAAAGCATTCAAACTTCTAGGGACCAATATAATAAGGAACATTCAGGAATGTTTTAAAAAAAAAAAATCACTCAGAAGTGGAATTCATTTGATCGTCAAGCTCACTGGATGTTGTATGCTGAATTATACATTTTAGGCATAGATAATAAACATCACACAGACTGAAACTCTGCACAAATGTACTGTGTCGGTGGGTGGGTATTTCTAATGAGGTGTTACCAGGGAGACTGTTATGGCCAATTCTAAATTAAAATATTTACTAATGATCTAGAAAAATTAGAAAATAGCACACTGGCAAAATCTGCAGCTAGTCCTGAATTGAGAACTGTTAACACCAGGCAAAACCAAAAACAATACAAATAAAGATTTGATGTGATTAAAACAATGTAGACTTCACAAATAAAACTAAAAAAAAATTACATGAAAGCACTGATGTAGAAGAATTTAAAGGACAATTTGATGAAAAGGACAGAGTAATAAAGATGACACACACACACACACAAAAAAAAACAATGGATAACAGATTCTTATTCCTTAATACAGTATTGCTCCAGATCTACATGAGAATTAAAAATGAAGACATAAATAAAATCATTCTATTACAGATCATTCTGATTAGACCAGACACTAAAGGGTACTTAAAAGTGCTGGTCTTCTACCCTATTTCCCCAAAAATAAGACCTACTTACAGGATAAGACATCCCCTGAAAATAAGACCTAGCGCATCTTTGGGAGCAAAACTTAATATAAAACACTGTCTTATTTTCGGGGAAACAGGGTAGTATCACAAAGATGCTGACAGCAGATGTGCCGCTAACACTGTGGGGTTATTCTGTGAGGAGACAAAATGAGCAAACCACAACTGAAAAGACGCAGGTGAATATAAACACTCACACTGGGGACATCACCGCAGCAGTCAGGGAGGACGTGGGAAGCGTGAACACAGAAATGGTGCCGTGAAGCCTGAGGAGCCGCCCTGCAGGGCACACCAGGGGCTGGGAAGGAGGGGAGCGGAACAAGCTATTCTACCATCTTCAGTGCTAACAGGAGACTCTGTGAAACAGCTGCCTTTTTAGTTATGTTATAAATACCTAGCTTACAGAGAAATCTTTCACTTAGTCTGATTTTCCTCTTTTTACTACACTAGAGCTAATAAAACTCAGAGGGGCCAAAAAACATTTGTATCCTACTCCAGAAGATGGACAGTGTGTAGTTTATGAAGATTAAAATGAATCAAACAATCCCCACCCGCAACATGTAAAGTCAAAGCAGAGAGACTGAATCACGTAGACTACAATGCACTCCTAGGCACATCTTCTCTTGCAGGAAAACTCAGACAATAAAGCACGGAGATTCAGATGAGGGAGCATGAACGGTCAGCTTCGCTATGGGCCTTGCAGATGAGATGACAGCAAGTACGAACAACAGATCCTACTTTGGGAAGGTTCATGGGTGTCCTCAGCCGGGTCCGAACGCTCTTCATCAGCGCCCGCTGCTCTGTGGGCAGCAGATGGTACTTCATGGCTTCGATGAGGTAATCCTTGCAGGCACTGCTGTTCTTCACCAAGGCTTCCTCTTCAACCCTCTGTGAAGAAATCAGAGACACCCTGTGAGGGGCAGCTGTTTCACTATGAAACTGACACAGAAGCAAAGAGTTCTAGTTCAGTCTAAAAGTAAAAGAGGAAAGTTCATAAATCTGAGTAAGAGAAATACAAAAACATGCCCAGGTGATAAGAAGAAGAGCTGCTATGAAAAATGATCAACTTTGATGTCAACTATGGAATATGGCAAACTCTTTAGATAAGAGTATAATCACCTGTTTCAAACCAAATATTTAAAAAAAAAAAAAAAAAACTAGAAGCAAAATTTAGATGACGAATCCTTCAGGTGGGACAAACAGTAAGTTAACGATAACTTTTTGAAACACAAGAGAGCAAATAAAATGTCCAGAAGAAAAGCAACATACTTTAATAAAACAACTGCCTACACCACAGGTAAATCTTGTGGCAATGCCTGACACAGGACACTGTTTTGTTTGGGGATTTGGGGAGGAGGTTAATGTCTTTTGTTTTGTTTTGTTTTGTTTCTGAGACAGAGTCTCCTCTGTCACCCTGGTTATAGACTGCTGCAGCATCACAACTCACAGCAGCCTCAAAGTCTTGGGCTCAAGAGATCCTCTTGCCTTAGTCTCTGGTATCTGGGACTACAGGCGCCCGCCACCACACCCGGCTAGTTTTTCTGTTTTTAGTAGAGACGGGATCTCACTCTTCCTCAGGCTGGTCTCCAACTCGTGAGCTCAGGCAATCCACCTGCCTTGGCCTCCCAGAGTGCTGGAATGACAGGCCTGAGCCACCGTGCCCAGCCTGGGTTTATGTTCTTAACATAGGACCAACAACTATACAAATCACAACAAATAATGAGGTTTCAAGAAATCCTACAATGTTCAGCCCCATCTGCTCAAAAAGGAAATTTTTTTTCAATGGTTTCAATTATTAAAATCATGCTGACATGTTCCTAGTAGGATGCTAATATTGTAAAAGTGGACTATTAAAGAATCATTTATTCCTATTTATTTCAAATAATTTGCTTTTCTTCTGCTTGGAAATAAAGACAAAACTCGAGTGCATGCCACTATTAAATTATGAAATAAAATTAAAGAGTATTTGGGTCAAACCTAGAAAGTCCTCTTCTGCAGGGGATCGGAAGAGGCTGTGAAAGGAGAAAGTAGCAATGGAGACGCAGAGGACTGACCCAGAGCCACAGGTCCCTCTGCTGAGGTGTATCTGAGTGATCAGATACTGCCTCTGTTCTCCAGGTCATAAAGGGGGTGGAAGCAAATTCCTAAGGATGAGGAAGACTGCCTATCTGCCCCCGTTAGGAACCAGGGCACAGCAGGTGAGCCTCAGGCAAGGGAGGAAAGTGTCACCAGTATTCACAGCTGTCCCCCCCACCTGAGCTCCGCCTCCTGGCAGCATTAGATTCTTGTTGGAGCACAGACCCCATTGTCCACTGCTTATATGCGGGATCTAGGCAGCACTCTCCTCCTGACAATCTAATGCCTGATGACCTGAGGTGAACGTGTAATGTGCTTGAATTATCCTGAAACCAACCCCTTACCCGGTCTGTGGAAAAACTATCTTCCATGAAACCAGTCCCTGCAGCCACTGAGGCTGGGGAGCACTGGACTAAGAGACAGCAGCCACTCCAGGCTGCAGAGACCTTTATAACCCTCTGCCCCGGACTCCATGGGTCCATGTGCAAGATGAGGACTCACCCAGTGTCAGGCCAACTGCCCTGGGCCACACAAACTCGTATGTTTTACCTGAGCACCCACCTGAACTAAATATTCCCGAGGAAGCAAAGGCAGCCGGACGTGCTCCATCAGTCGAGCCATGAACTCCTGCCTCACGTCCTTGTCATGGTTCACCCATGCTATTACTGCTTCAAACACCTTGCAGGAAATACGGGGAAAGGAAATACAAGGAGTTAAGAACCGAGGCATCAAGATAAAAAAATATGCTGAGACTGCATTCTACGCACAACTCTGCTAATACATCCAAGTTTAACGCACAGCTCAAGTTCTTTCAAAATCCTGACTTACAATGTACTTACAAAGCCCTTCACTCCATTTCTTTCTTTCTTTTAATGTGCTATTTAGTAAGCACTTTCAGTACTTTTGCATATTTAGAAAGTACTTTTCACTTAGTATCTATTACACTAAGCATTTTATCAAGTACATTACCTAATCTTACTGAGCTAGAATGATACGTAGCCTTTCCAAATTTAATGTAGTCCTACCTACTTAGATTTAAATCTCAAGTCCCTTTGAATAGAGCATCTAAAATAATAAAGCAAAGTGATATGCTGGAACGAAAATCATGTACTCCTATAAATAATTCATGTTTGGCTTTTTCTTTAGATTTACAAATAAATGTTGGACCATAAACTTACAAATCAAGGGTCTGCTAGATTAATTCTGCTCTGTCACAACAGAATATATTAAAATGTAATATTTTGAATTTTTTTACTAACTAAAATAAGTGCATTACTATTTACTATATATAGTATAAGACAGCTCATATGAATACAGTACTTTCTACACAATTTCCTCTCACACTGAAGGCAGGAAATGTATCCTCTGATAATCTCCTCTCCTGCTTCTCCCACTCTGCAGACCCCACTGCTCACCGGCATGACTGCCACATCTTCCTCTCTGGCTCTCACCCCACTTTTGGTCCTTCTTGCACACCACCACAAGAGCTAGTCTCCAAGGATGGCCCCTAATAACCACACCCCCACGTCCTACACCCCCTGCAGAGACCCTCCACAACAAACCTAAGCTGGCCCCTCGTAACCAACAGAGAATGAGTGAGGTTAGTGACGTCGCATGACTCTGAGGAGGGTCATGAGAAGCCGTGCAGCTTTTATGCTGCTCTCTAGAAATGTCCTTTTGAGGCAAGCCAAATGTCATGTGAGTAGTCTGATTTCTTGAGACTATGGGAAACCCAAGCAAGCTACAGAGAAGGAAGAGAGGGGAGAACCATGGAGAAAGAGACAGACATCCCCTGGCCAGGAGCCAGACAAGTGAGTGCAGGAGCCCCCGTGGACCCTTCAGACCCACGAGATACCATGAGCAGAAGGACTCACGCCTCAGGTCTACAGCACCAGCGCTGTCCTACCAGGTGCCTCCTGCCATCTGGGCCAGTGCAGCAGAGATGGGCTGTGCCCTTCTGACCACAGAACTGGGAGCCTAATAAAATAGCATTGTTTATGACCCCATGTTTGGGAGTGGTTTGTTAGGTAACAACAGAAAATCAGAACAGCCCTCTGGGGATTTCTACAATGCAGATTTTAGAGGCACTTCATCACTACAATAAAGTTAATCTTCTTTAACACTCCTGAGGAGATATTTATTGTATCATCTTTCCATTTTACTTCCCACCTTTCTCCCATATTCACAATTCCAATAATACTGAACAAACTGAATACAGTCATTCTTTCATATCTTTTATATTTATATGTTCTGTTCCCTCTGCCTAGAATGTCCTGGAATCCCCACCCATCCTTCTTTCCCTGGCAAACTTAGACTCATCTTTAAAGACTATATCACACAAGTGAACTAAGTCAACTAAGCGAACGAAGCTGAACTTTATTTTCCCTGGGAAAATAAAAGCTCCTACGCAACCCTTTATAGCATTCTGTAATCATTTACCTTACCCGCTGTCCTATCAGGCTGAGAGTGTAGAAGTTTACTTTGTTAATCTTCTTATACTTAGAGACCCACGACAGTGTCGAGTACACAGTAGGCCCTCAACACGTCTATTAAATAGAACAGTAACATCGTCCTCTATATTTCTAGAGTGATAACGATTATATGTCTTAAAAATACTTTCATGTATTTTTTCATATTGTAAATAATAGAGCAAATGTATCTTTTTACTCCCAAGGGGAGTGAATATCCTTGAGAAACAGAACCAGCGTTTATGCAACTTTAAAGGCAAAGTGCACAAAGGGACACTCATTTTCATTTTCTTGGTGCTGGGCAAGCTGCATCGCCGTATGCTGCGGAAGGAAACTGGATACACAACGGTGTGCTCCTCACCACCTGCAAAAATCAACTCAAGGGGGATTACAGACTTAAACAGAAAACCTGAAACTGTAAAAATACCTGAAGAAACAGAAAAAACTCTTCTGCACATTGGTCAGGCAAAGAACTTATGACCAAGACCTCAAAGCAGTGGTAACAAAAACAGAAGACCTGGGACCTAAACTAAAAAGCTTCTGTACAGTAAAAGAAATAACTCTGAGTGAAAAGACTGCCTGCAGAATGGGGAAGGTGTCTACAAACTAACCACCCTACAAGTGACCAACACCAAGAATGTACGAAGAATTCTAACAACTCAACAGCAACAACAACAAAGAATCCCGGTAAGAAGAGTGTGACTGGACATTTTACAAGGGACAGCACAAAAATGGCCAATAGGTCATGAAAAAAATGCTCAGCAAGACTAATCATCAGAGAAGTGCTGATTAAAACCACAATGAGATATCACCTTACACCAGTCAGAACAGCTACTAAAAAGACTAAGCATAACAGATGTTGGCAAAGGTGTAGAGACAAGGGAACTCTCACACACTGCTGGTGGGAATACAAACTCGTAGAGCTTCTAAGAGAACAGTACAGACATTTCTGAAAAGACTAAAACTAGATCTACAATACAATCCTGCAATCCCAACACTAAGTATCAACCCAATGGGAAAAAAACCAATCGATCAAAAGAAGATCTGTGTGCAAGTGTTTCTCACACAACTATTCACAGCAGTAAGGACATGGAATCAGTGTGACTGTCCAGCACCAGAGTGCTGGATAAAGTGTGGTTACAGTCACACAATGGAATATTACTCAGCCACAAAAAGATTAAAATCATGTCTTTTACAGCAATGTGGACAGAAGAGATTGAGATCACTCTCTTCAAGGAAATAGATACAGAAAGACAAACATCACATAAGTTCTCACTCACAAATGGGAGTTAAATAGTGTGACGTGTGGGCACAGAGCGACGGTGGACGAGTCTCAAAAGTGTGAGGAGCCAGGAAAGTGAAGAATGAAAACTTCCTTCATGGGCACGATCTACGTCATTTTGGTGATGAACACCCTAAAAGCCCCAACTTGACCGCTACCTATGTGTGTAACAAAACTTGTGCTTGTACCCATAGATTGATATTCATATATAGTTTCATTTCCTCTAAGCACAGTATTTTCACAAGCGTTTACATCCAGATTCCCATATGCTACAAAACCCACTCAAAGAAAAACAGCCCATCAAGAGAAGCTTCTCTCTCCAACTACATGAAAGGTACAGGTGGCTGACAGAAGCCCAATGTGGACAGACAGAAGCCCACAGGCCAAAGCAGCAGCCACACAGTGATCTGCAGGAAGCAGGAGGGAAGTGGTATGGGGTGGGCTGCCAGGCACAGGAAGCGGGAAGGAAGTGGCATGGGGTGGGCTGCCAGGCACAGGAAGCGGGAGGGAAATGGCATGGGGTGAGCTGCCAGGCACAGGAAGCGGGAAGGAAGTGGCATGGGGTGGGCTGCCAGGCACAGGAGGTGGGAGGGAAGTGGCATGGGGTGGGCTGCCAGGCACAGGAGGCGGGAGGGAAGTGGCATGGGGTGAGCTGCCAGGCACAGGAGGTGGGAGGGAAGTGGCATGGGGTGGGCTGCCAGGCACAGGAGGTGGG
>CAUYPK010128601.1:0-49288 GCA_963574355.1 Loris lydekkerianus
TAATAGTTAGATTCTTGGTTAATGAGCCAGTGATATTGGACCTCGACCTGATTTAACTGCCTCTAACCTTTTTTTGGGGATACAGGGCCCAAAGGTGAAGGGTAAATAAGGGTAGCAGGGGAAGAAGGTAGGGTGAAAAACTGGTTTGTGAAATAATATACACCCTAGATAATCAGCTTTAATCTAAATGTGCTATACTACAGCGCAAATCTGTCATTCTGTTCATCATCAGGTGTAGGTACTAGAAACTCAATATTATATGGTAACTTTATCTGCCATTATGAAATATGAATGAGCTAATAAACACAGCACCTGCATCCAGTGTAGCTCTGATGCTTGAGGGAGACACACTATTGTTCATACTTGATTTTCATTAGAATTAGTGTAAATATCTGTATAGAAAGAGCACAGGCTCATTGTTTCATCTAAGTTTGCTATGCAGAAATGACAGTCATTGATATGATTTAATTAGTATGGAAAAGAGGGGGATATCAAAACATAGGACACACGTTTGTATTTGTGACACCAGACTTAAAAATGACAAAAGTGCAATGAGGTAAGGTCAAGAAGGGAAGGAAGAGTGCAGCCAAGCAGAAGAAATCTGACACACAGGTGACATGAAGATGAGTCTCAGTCCACACGACTATAGAGCTGAAAAGATCTGAGAAATAAGACCCAGAAGAAAGTAAATTTCTAAGAGATGAGGTCACTTGCCTAAGGTTACCAGACTAGGATCTCCAGATTTCTGAGTCAGTGTTATTTACACTACATCTTATTGTCACAGTTTGGGGTTATTTAAATATTTCCACTGAGTATAAATGCCTCAAATTTAAAATAGGTCATCATCTTTCTTCATGGACCACCATGGAATGAAAACAAAGCTGGTGGTTTGGGCGAATACTTGTAAACACAATTAGGTAAGAGTCATTTAAACGTCAAGGACCTCTTTTCTCATACGTTGTGCGTTCCATCAACACTGAAGGCCTGCCTTGTGTTAGGATTCTCCCAACTGCTACAGATACAAAACTAAAGAGAGTTCTGCTCTTGGGTCATTTTCTCTCTAGGAAAGGAGATTGGCAAATAAATGGTTGCAAAAAGCTATGAGGCATGAGTGGTAATGAGAGCTTAGTAACAGAGTTGAAATTATAAAGAGGAGTCAAGTAATACAGAATGAAAAGGATCTTCAACTTAAACTATGTTTGGGCAGTCAGGAACCATTAGAGTACGGAGTCAGGAGTGTGTTTATTCAGGAAAATTACTCTAGTTTGTTGGGGTAATACATAAGAGGATGTGAGAGAGACAGCAAGAGAAAGTCAGAAGCAGTTGCAGTAGCCTGAGGAGACATTATGCCTGAAATAAAACCTTAGCAGCTATTTCTGAGAAAGAAATATTCATTTCAAGTAGTAAGTAGAAAGTGGTTACAAATTATTGGTGGGAGTAGTGAGGAATTTGTCACAATTATCTACAGTGGAGTATGCAGGCTTCTGTCACATAGAGGAAAGTTTAGAATTATGAGTTTAGATAACTCTATTAAGGATAACTTCGATTTGATGTTTTTATGATTAACTCTTGAATATAACTCCTAAAGTTTGGAATAAGAGAGAAAAAATATTATTGAATAGCCTTCAACATGTGGTTGATGCTGTGAGGGCAAAGGAGAATGCTAAAAGCAAAAAGCATAAGTATAGAAAAGCACAACATCATAATCAGAGATTCTAGTATTTCCTACAACTATGTAACCATGAATCAGCAGGATGTTGTATTCAGGGTAAGAGTGGTTTTGAAAATTGCCCTAATTTTGGCGGGAATTCTTAATGGCTACGTGCCAATTCAAATACTTCTCAAAATTAGCTGAACTCTTTCGCATTAAAGGGTAAAACACATTTGAGTGAGATTGTCTTTATTTGTTTGCCCATTTCACAAGAAAACTTCATAGTTTGGATCTTATGGTGCACATTTTTCTGAGTCTTTGCTATTAAATAAAAAAAATAATCATTGTCAAAGCACCCACTGCTGGTACAGGGAAGTGATACTGATGAGAGGAAGCCTCAGTCAAGTGCCATCTAAGGATAAAGAAAGTGAGCCCTAAGTTTGTGTCGGGCATGATGGGTCACACCCTCATTGTCAATAAAAAGCCCTCACAGGTTCTTGAGCATCAGAGGGAAATGAAAGAGGCTATAGAATTATTCTATATTGCTATGTCATCACAGAATTATGGGGCTGGAAAATAATACTTGTAGAGATTTTAACATTTTCTTTACTGTTTCATGGAAAGTGGTGGCATATAAAAAAGCAAAGAAAATAGAAAAAAGGAAGAGGTGATAGTTTTTAAAACAAAGCATGTCAGTGCCAGGATCCCATCCACATTTTGTAATAACAGGTAGGTCTGGAAAGGTGCAGCAAAATCTTTGTCAGTAGGGAAGGACTTGGAGAACACTTTGAGGGTGACATAATTGTTGAAAATTGCCACCCAGTCTTGAACTTCTGCCAAAGGCATTAAAACTTAACATAAAGAAGAGCAAGATAGTTTCTTGATTTTAAATAGGCCCAGAACATCTCTAACAATAAAGAAAAATATTTCATGAAAATAAAAACGTCAATGCATAAGAAAATTTTAACAAGACCAGGCAGCGGTTCACGCTTGTAATCTTAGTACTTTGGGATGCTAAGTACTTTGGATTGCTCAAGTTCAGGGGTTCAAGACAACCTTGTGCAACAGCAAGACCTCGTTTCTAAAAAAAAAAAAAAAAAAATAGCTGGGCATTGAGGCTGGAGCCTATAGTCCCACATACTTGGGAGGCTGAGGCTAGAGGATCTCTTGAGCCCAAAAGTTTGAGTTTGCTATGAGCTATGATGCCACTGCACTCTACCCACGGTGACAGAGTGAGACTCTGTCTCAAAAAAGAAATACAAGAAAAATTTAACATTTCTGAATTTTAGAACATAACTTCAAAGCATACCATAAAAAGAAAAAATTAGGGGCGACACCTGTGGCTCAAAGGAGTAGGGTACCAGCCACATATGCCGGAGGTGGTGGGTTCAAACCCAGACCCAGCCAAAAACTTCAAAAAGAAAAAAAAAAAAAGAAAAAAAGGAAAAATTAGAACTAAATTAGATAGATAAATTCAACTTCAAAGAAGAAGACCTAACATACCTCTCAATAACTGATAAAAACGCAAAATACTTAGTATGACTATTAAAATCAGATCAAGTTCTGTTCAGGATCCACAAACACAGAACTCAGTTCTTTTGATGTGCTCATGTTGCATTTTGGGGGGCTAAATTCTGGATCATAAATCAAATATAATAAGTTCCCCCAAAAATGATTATACATTTTTGTACACAATGGGATTAAGCTAGGGGTCAATAAGAAAAATCTAACTAGAAAACTCCAATTGTTTAGAATTAAGCAATACACATGTGAATATCACTTTGCCAAGAAGAAATCACCATACATTTAAAATAACACAAACTGTTGGATACAGATAAAGTTGTGCACCGAGGGTCATTTTTAAAACATGAAGTTGAAAATCAACTATATATATATTTAAAAGTTAGAAGAAAAGAAACTAAACATAAAACAACTATATATATATATATATTTAAAAGTTAGAAGAAAAGAAAATTAAACATAAAAAGACATAAAGTTAATATATTTAATTTTTTAAATTAAATGTATTTTAAACATATATTTAAAAGTTAGAGGAAAAGAAAATTAAACATAAAAACAACTATATATATATATATATATTTAAAAGTTAGAAGAAAATAAAATTAAACATAAAAAGAAAAGAAGGAAAAAAATAAAAGAGAATAAATAAAATAAATATAAAACAAATGTACAATAGACTCAACCAAAACAACAGATAGTTTTTAAAGGGATTGAAAAAAGCAAAGTACCTCGAAAAACACTGATTAAGAAATCATAAGGTAGAAACATGTTACCTATATCAAGAATACAAAATAAGATATCATAAAAAGTTCTGCAGATCTAAAAGAAAAAAAAAAAAGTTAAGGGGATAATATAATGTCATGTCAAAACATTTGAAAATGTAGATAAATTGGACAAGTATCTACAAACAAAAACTTATCAAAAAGGAAACAATGATTAGAAAATCTGTTTCTTACTAAAGAAATTAAATCTATAATTAAAACCTTGACCCTAACTAAATACCCAGGTCAGACTGTTTCACAGATGAATATAAAGAAGAAACAGTGTGAATTTTACACATTTCCATAGAATACAAAAAGTAGGGACGCTTTCCACATGTGTATTGATGGTTACATTTCATTTGTATCAAGTCCTCAAAAGAAATTATAAAAAGGAAAATGATCGGAAAATAGATGAAAGAAAATAAAGTTATCAGCCTATATAATATAGATAAAAGGAGTAGTATGTTTGGTTAATGTTAGAAAAATCAACAAGTTTAAGTCATCACATTAAAAATATCAGGGGAAGGAATAATATGAACAAACCAATTGATGCCGAAAATTTCTTTAAGAAAATGCAATATTTCTCCACAATTAAAAAAAAACAAACACTTATTTCTATTTAAAAAACACTCGTGTGTCAATTATCATAGCAGACGTGCAGTGATACAATACAAGGAATCAAAGTTAAGAGACACAAAGAGGCAATACTCTCACTGTTAGCAGACATTAAATCTACGTGTCTAGAAAATCCAAAACACCTGCAGTTAAATTTTAATTTAGTAAGACCGTTGCATAAAGGTTCAATACCCCCAATCACTGTGTTTACATACACTACCATTAATACATTAGAAGTGATATATTTAAATAATATAATTTTGGTGATATCCAAGCATAACATTTCTAGAATTAAAACTAGCTCCATATGAACAAACCTTCAACACAGGAAATTAGAGGAGATTACTGAACAAAAGACAATATTAATTAGGTGGAAGTAGATACCTTTCTCTAACTTGGCAAACTGTATTCTATAAAGATATCAACACTAACAAACTGATTTATAAATTCAATGCTATTTTAATTTAAAAATACTCAGTAGTGTTTTTTGAGGAACTTGACAAGATGATTAAAATTCATACAGAGATTGAAGGAACCAGGAGGAGTCAATATAAATTCAAAGTAGAAAAATAAAGTTGGAAAACTTACACTACCCAACATTACTTAATATATACTATAATGAAGGTGTGTTGCTATTGGTGCAATGACAGAAAAATAATGCTTCATGGAAGCATTCTAATACATGTCTTTTGGTGAACACATCTATTCATTTTTCCTAAGGATAGTCCTTATAGCAGAATTTCTGGGTCTTGGAATATATGCAAGTTTAATATTAAAAGGTATTGTCAAAAGCTTCCCCCAATGTAGGTGCCAATTCATATTTTCATGCAAAAAGTATGACAAAATCCCTTTTAAAAAATATATATGAAATATTGAAGTAGAATAAAGACATTTTCACACACCATCAGATATACTCATTCCAAATATTATCTCCTCTTCCGTGGCCCAGTATGAAAGAGATTATACCATATGAGTCCATTTGTTTCAAGGTCACAAATGGGAAACTTAATCTACAGAGATAGACACAAAATCGTAGCCACATGAGGAGTTAGTAGCTGATGGGGACACATGAACAAGACCTCTGGGGACTGGGAAAGTTTCCCATGTCTGTCTGGACAGTGGTTACGTACATGTATTCACTTTACAAGATTCATAGAACTATACATTTATGTTTTATGTCGTTTTGTGTATATAAGCTATACTTCAGAACTTGTTTACCAGAATTTAAAACATAATAAATTAAAGCAACCACAAGTCATTGTACTCATGAAATTCTTTTGAAAGAGAACAGAATCTCTTTTGTAAAGGCAATAGACTAAACTGAAGTACTTCTGAGGAGATAACAGAAACTTAAGTTCTTAAAAATAAGTTTTGTGAAAGAACAAATATATATGTTTTATGAAAGGGGAAAATAGAGATTGCAGGAGGTCAAAGGGTTCCTAAAATATGACAACAGCCAAATATGGAATGTCTCAGAGCAGGAAAAAAGGAATGCTATCACATACTCTAAGAAGTAGTTGAGGACCAACCTAAAAGGCAGTAAGATTTTGCTTGGCTAGACTTAACCCATCCATGAAATAAACAGTGGGATGAAGCAGAATTTGTAAATGCTGGGAGGTAGCCAGGAGTGGATGAGATAGGGGTATAAGACAATGTGACAGCGAGAGAGGGAGAGAGAGAGAGAGAGAGAGATGGCAATGAGAATAATGTTTTAAGTGCGAAAAAATAAAAAGAGAGAACACAAAAGTGGTATGTAAGAGTAGGTCACAATGCCACCTCAGAAGATAGAAACAAAACCAGGACACCCAAATTCCCTGGATCTGTGGTCATGAGCTTTTAGGGGCCTCATCAATTTTCTCGTGTTCAGATGGGGTCTTCAGGGGGTGGTCAGGGAACCCTGCTCAGTGTTAACAAATGTGCATTGTACTTCATTTCTTAAAGCATAACAGAGCTGTTTCTCCCACTTTAGTGGGGAGTATGTAAGAAGTTAGAGCCTGATGGAGATTGATGGCAGCCTTGGAAGAAAACGTAGATGACAAATTACAGTCTTCACACTCTCTACACACTGCCTTCCTGATCACTACCAGGACTGAGTTCTCCTTGACAGCTCTTATAACTAAGGAGGGGTAACTTTCTGTTTACAAACAAGGCTGCTCTCCCGGTACATCAGGCTTTATTTCCTCTAACAGATGTCTGTTTTCAGACTGGCCATATTTGGAGTTCCAGTCTCTGAATTATTCTAAGACTTTTGGGATACTATAGAATCATTTTCTGATGGTCTAACTGATATTAATTCTCCCTGTACTGTATTTATACAATTCCTGTGTTTGTTATCAGCAATTCTAGGCTTCACATTCACAAGAATATGATTGCAAAACATCTGCTTTTCCCCTGCGCATGCAGCCCCATGTATTGGATCTTTGCTGTAACATTTGGAGATAACACGAACTTCCCTCTATATGTACAGAGGTGTCTTATCAGTCTGTAAGCAGAGATGAGCTGTAAGAATGCTGGCAGTCTCCCGACTCTGCACCTAAGCCCAGTGGGCTCCAGGAGCGTATCGACACAACATTTCCAGAAATGAGGGGTGGCATTTGAATTTAGAAAGAAAAATGTTGTTTCTAAAAAGTGATGTGGTGGTTCAAACCTTTGAACTTGGGTTTATAAAAGAATTCTCCCTTCGGAACTGAAATAAACAAGCTTGAAAAGTAGTAAGCATGAACATACAGAGATTTTACTTCCCACAGCAAAACAGTCAAATGATCTCCGAAATTTTTCTAAGTATCCTAAATAAATATATTAAAAACCCACAACTCACATTTTGTAAAAAGGAAAACCTAAATTTAAAGAGACTGACAAAATGTGCTAATTGTAAAGAAACTGTGGTATAATAAAGGAGCCATAAATTAAATTTTTAAAAAGCTAATTAACAAAGTAATCTGCATTGAAATGAGAAGTATATTGTCATGACACAATAAAATTAGTCATGTTCACTTTAGATATCTGAAAATATAATAATTCTTGTGGTTTTATCTAGAGAAATGTCATGATAATTTTGACTAAAACATGTTCATTAGGGTAGAATACTTCTTATTTGCTGTTAGAAAATGGACAAAATCAAGCTGCCTTAAGTAACTTGTTTTCTCTATTTTATGCTTTGCAAAAAAATATTCAAATGAGACAAAACAAAGAACTACTGAGACCATAGTGTCCTTCTGGGCTGCCCTGTTTCCTTGACAACCGCCAGGCGCCTCCTCCACCCCTTCATGCATCCTACCATCTCTGCAAGCGCTGTTAAGTCACATTCAGCTGGAGGAAATGAATAAAAGTTAGGACTTAATAAAAAGCACATTGAATTACTTATTCTTAAATTTTCTGTAATCTATTATATTTAAAATAATGGTGGGTTAAAGTTCCCTTACAAAAATTTTTAAATAAAAAGTTGCATTCTATGCTTTAAGTCGGTGAAAGGAGATTCAAATGAATCGTAAGAAATACTTAAAAAGTGAAAGAAAACAGAGTATTAAAAACATGAATTATTTTTATATTTTTCACATTTTATATTTTCCATTGTGTATCCAAAGGGACACAGAAGGATGTCAAAAGCAATCTGTGGGCTGAGCACTGTGGCTTACACCTACAGTCCTAGCACTCTGGGAGGCCGAGGTAGGAGGATTGCTTGAGGTCAGGAGTTCGAGGTCAGCCTGAGCAAGAGAGAGTCCTTCATTGCTACTAAAAATAGAAAAGTTAGCTGAGTGTTGTGTCACAAGCCTATAGCCCCAGATACTCCAGAGGTGAGGCAGGATTGCTTGAGCCAAGAATCTGAGGTTATGGTTAGCTAGGCTGAAGCCACGGAACTCCACAAGTCAACAGAGCAAGAATCTGTCTCAAAAATAACAACAAAAAAAGTAATATGTGATTATATAAGCTTTATGATTAGAATCTATGATGACCACCTTGTGCTAGCGGGTTTAACTTAGAAGTGAATATATTAAATAAAAGTATGTAACATACTTAATATGTTAAGGATGAAGATTACACTTTTAATTTCATACATTTTGTTATCTGATCAATTGGACAGTGATTCTATGTACACCTTGTGCTCTGTTTGGGAAAATAACTTAGATATATGATTTTATTTTCATATATGTGTGTGTGTATATATATATATATATATATATATCTTTAAAATTGCAAACTGCCTACCTACCATGAGGGAGCCTATTTTCTCCCTTAACACGGTGAAAACCAGTGACGAATTTTACTACAAACTTTATTAACTTCTCAAAAAGAGAAAATGTAATTTTCTGTTAATACATTCTTAATCATATCTTTTGTTATATATTCAAATCATTTAACCCAACTGTTTTAGACTTCTTTTGAGGGCGTGAATACATAAAATGTGCATGGTTTTCCAAAGTAATGAAAACTATATTCAGAGCCCTTAAAAATATTTGGAAACATTCTAAGTTCTTGGAATGTCAGTGGCAACTAAAATGTATTTTCATATACAATGTGATTAAAATAGATACACATCAGCTCCTCAGGATAATATTCTAATACATTAAAAACTATCACGGGATTATCAAAAATACAGGCTTAAGTCTTTATTAATTTCTACTTTTAATGATACACACACATGCACACACACATACATACAATTTTCCCCAAATCTACTTAGATTGAAGCTCAGTCTCTATGAAAGAAAGGAAGCAGCATATTTTATTGCTGGCCCACAAATAAAGAGTAAGGCAGAAAGCCACCAAGTTTATTGAAATGTGGAACACATTTTCCTCAAGCTCTCAAAAGCTCTTCAACCTGAGCTTCAGTTGTGCAGAGGGCAGAAGGTACTTTTAGAATACTGCACCCTTAGTAAATCTGTTTAGCTTTGGTTTTTAAGATTATTGTTGGTAATTATAATTAGTTGGATAAATTATTTAAAAATGACTTGGACTCATTACTCATTCTCAATGTATACTTACAGTTAGATACCTAAATGCAAAAGAAGTTTGTTTTTACTTTTGTCTTTGGGGGAAACATATGATAGGGCGTGAATTTCTATAATATTCTTTATAGGCATGGTAACATTTGAAGACTTCTTTCATCTACTAGTGTCAGTTTTTAAACTAGCCCATTCATGGCATCATCTAGTTAATACTGGAGCATATAACATAAACCTAATTTCGTCATCTGTTTGGCAAAACATTTGGGAAATCATTAGGCTTTGACCTAAATTTAGAAAATTAAGGAAGACTACTGCAAAACCTTCATTTTTAAGCCACAAAGTACTTAATAGTGCTGGATAGTAGATGCTTAATAATATTTGAGGATTATTGAATTTGAATTCTCACAGACCATTCCCAAGATAGCTAACTACCGCAGACGTGTTCATGCCCGGCAGTAGGTACATAAAAACACATTCACGTGAGCCCTTATAGTATATGTAAATAATATTAGAAATATCATTTCTACAAATTATTCTTTGTCATGCTAAAAACGAACAGAAGAATGACGGTATTTGATAAATTGTGTGTTGGATTGGATTCCTATTAAAATTGACTCAATTGGAAAAGTTCCAATGCAACACATCAGTTTACCCTTACTTTCATTTCTAATAGTTAATAAAATATGAGGATTCTTGCAAATTACATGCTATTCTTTTAAACTATGGCCAGTGCTATAAAAATATGAAGTCTGTGGGTTTTAACGATTGTTTTTGAATTTGGAAAGGCTCTTTAGCATGTTCAACATAAACAATTGAGAAATATTACTCTCACAATAAACTTAAAGTAACAATCAAATAATTAATATTTATTATAAACCTCGCAGAATTATGGGGGAGCACTCTTAACTTAGGAAAACCTTAAGTAGCTTAATACAAATTGTTATAAGTTTAAGAATTGCCTTTAATGTAGAAGAAAAAGAAGAATCTGTAATTAAAGCTGTTATTAGAAGCAGTTGAAAGCAGGCACTGCACTGAAGCAGTGCCGTGCAATCTTGGCTATTGTTATATTATTGCAGAGTCCCATAGGCAATCTTCACATGTACAGTACATCCTGAATCTTTTGATTCTTTTGTCCGCCCTCCAACCTGCTCGGCCAGGAACCTTCAGCCAAGAAAGATTTATGGAGCTCCCACTAACAGGGTCAACCCTGTTTTATTGCCAGAGGCCTTCTTCGTAAAAATAATAACATCCATCTACAGCTCTGTTGGGCCGATTCTCTTGGCATCAACATTTTGTGTTTTTCTTAACAACCGGTGCACACTCAAAGCCCCAAGTTGAAATGAGTGGTTCATCAATTCTACTAGGTACGGTAGCCCGAACTCCTGTGATCTGTCAAACTAGTGTCATCTAAGCTAAGGGATAGGTCAGTGTTAGCACACTTCAAAAGGTTGATAGGGTTTGCATACTGAGATGAAGATACTTTTAAGAAGTATTTGAGATTAAAAAAAAAAGTAATATTTCAACATGATCAGGAGTTAATAATCCTAAAGTAAAATGGAGATGAGTTAAAATATTAAAAATAACCAAATGGAAATGAATTAAAATATTTTTAGAAGTCAATTATTGCTGGAATTTATCTTTATCCATGCACAGAACCTTCTGAATTAACAAAATATATAATTTGAGGATACTTTAATAATACAATAAGTTATTACAACATAATCTTTGTTCTTTTGTTTTAAAAGTCCTTTATAAGCTATTTTGAAATATTTGTTTTATAAGATAAAAAGTTGCCAACTTTTAAGTATTATATATTTTTAAATGGAAAATCTCTCTCATATTTGGCAATTCAATAGTTAAGATATTTCATAAATTAATTAAATGATTGTCTCTGAAATTTGGGTAATTTGTTTAAACCATTAATTTTGGTTTCTGGGAGTATAAATTTGTAGGATTTTCCAAAATGTTTTGGGATTTCCTCTTGGAAAGGAATGTACATAAAAATCCAAAGAAATCCTCAATATTTTATTATAATTGCATAAAGTAGTTCTTTCACAGAGATCATTCTTAACAACCTTGTTCCCCTGTGTTATGATGAGAGAGGCTTTTCATGGGTATTTGGCCAAAGGTTTTTTCCTAGAGTTAATACTCCCACTCTTCTTCCTTAAGTGTCTTGAGACTTTTAACATCCGCAACACAGACAGGAACTTGGTTTTATGCCTCAAGAAAAGAATGGATCTTTTTTCATATAATGATCTGCAATGCAATTACCAATGAAAAAGTAATACTGTGCACTATAAACTGAACAATCTGCAAGGAACATTTCAGTAATAGGCGATTCAAAATGCAGAGAGCATAAGGAATTTAAATTAAGTGAAGAGGAAAATCAATACAAGAAAATAAAACATAATTCTACCATTTCATATGCAAAATAAATTTCAGGAGAAAATAGAATACTGTTGTTTGCCTCTTGAGCTCATCATAAATCTGTCTTCAAAGTGTCTTATAATTAAAAAATCAAATGTTATAGACTGCTTAAAGGCAGTTAGTAATCATCTATCTTGACGGAACTAGTTATGAATATAAGCTTAGCTCGAGAATCAATATTTTTGTAGATATATCCCCGACTGTTCCTGCAAGTGGAGGTATGAAGGAGAATCTTAGTGGCTTAGCATCTATAAATCTGAGAACTCCAATCTGCTCATTTTTCTAATTAAGTGGGATCACATTTATATACTGTTTCATTTATTTCTCAGTCCCTGAATCAATGAAGGTATCTCAAAGAACCACTCTGTGTCTAGGCCCTGGATGATACAGAGATGATGGAGAAAAGATTCTTAACCATCAGTAACTTATGGTTCAGTTTTGGGGTGAGTAAAAATGTGAGCAAGTAAGAATTAGTCAGTGGAGTATGTGCAAAAGTAGCCAAATACATTATACTAGGTATTATAAGTAGTGCTAAGAGGAATCTTAACCCGACTGATTTTATATCATTTGAAGAACTGGTCACTGACTGGTACTTATTCTCTTTGCTCTCAATTGTGAGACTGGAAATAAGCACATTCACTGAAGTTTATTTTATTAAAGACTTAAATTTAAAATAGTACTTATGTACCATGCCACAAAGTAGGTGCTAGATATTGAGTTCTAAGGACTTTAACAATATTAACTCATTTGATTCACTTCATTTTATTAGTAACATAAAATAAATTAAAGTGTTCTTTGGTTAAAATGTAATGGCCTAGCCCAAGATGAAATCCCAAAGGCAAAAATGATTATCATGTGATACATTGAAGAATATGATATTCACCAGTTCATGAAAAATTCACACTTCTGCATTTGTGAGGACCCAGGGCATACAAAAAGAGAGAGAGAGAGAGAGAGAGGATGGAGATGAAAGACAAATTCTTTCAGGAATTGTTTTTCATATCTGTAGGAAATAAACCATATGTAGACCTTCACAAAGAAATTAAATAGCCATTTTGTTAATCCTAAAATCAGAGAGACTGGAATGTATCACCTTTCAACTGGTTAGGGGAAGCAGCAGTACTGCCGTGCCTTCACGCCAGTTACTCTGTTTAGACCAAAGTTAGAAATCTTTGCAGTTCTAGCCCACTACGCCCTTGCATGATGGTAACACCAACAGAGATAGCTGTATTAAAATGTCAAGGGCATGAAGCATTTCCTACTTGCTAAAGTGGTTTCAAACACATCTTATTTGTTACTCATTCCGGGATTGTAAATAGGGCAGCATATGTTTTTCATTAGTAAAGACAAATGACTTACTTGATATAACCCAGCTAGAATCTAATTGTCAAAGAAGTCTAGTGGTTTCTTGTACCCTACTCTGTATCTAGGGTTTACAGCTTCTCCTGAGAGATAAAACAATGTCCTGCTGAACTCCTAAGGTGGGGGGGGGAATACTGCTAATCGTAAACTTTTAGAAGTCTATTGGAGGCCAGACAATAATAATAATAATAATAATAATGATAAGATAACAAACCAATCACTAGCAATGAAGAATGTCCTGAATTTTCACAGAACCATATGAGTCCTATGGAAGCCAGAAATAGAATCTTCTAGGAGTGGAGTTTCCAAATTGTGCCCTCAGTTGCCTGAGGCCCTCGTAGTTACACTCGACCACTCTCTGATGACACAGCAATGACAACTGACTGATAGGGCTTCAATATTACATTGCACTGAATTTCTTGTTAGGATGTCCTACCTTCACAAAGTGGAGTCTACAGAGGCTGCTCTGATAAAACACGTGTGCTGTGAATAATGCAATGCAGGAAAGGAAATGAGAGCATTCAAGTTCAGTCTGATCCCCAGACTGGAGAAACCGCACACTGCCCGATAGATGCGCAGAATCCCATTAGGAAGTAATTGTGATTGTTTAAGAATGAAATAAGTATAAATTGTAAAATAAATGTAAAAATAAATTGTAAATTGTGAATCGTGTTGTGATAAACGTTGGAGTGCAAGTATCTTTTTTCTAAATAAAATGACATTTTTTCCTGTGGGGGGTGGAAAGAATGAAATAAATGTTTTTCAATTTACATGTGTATATTTTTTTCCAAATGGTTACTAAGCTGTGAGAACATAAATATTTTTTGAATTGTTTGGAGTTAACTGTCTAATAAACAGAACTATTGAATATTCCTTTTAGTCAGGAGTGATTTCAAAAAGTCATAAAGATATCAGGGCATCTGGAATTGAGGAAGTATCACAACTTCTGTTCTGGATGGAATATCAGCAGTCTCAGTAAATGGCTTCTTAAGGTTCTTACATTAAGGAAAGGGGAATATTTTAGGGAAAATAAAGAAAAAGGAAAGTAAGAACATGGAAAATATTAACATTTATTGAACTATTTTCCATCTTCCACTAAGTATTTAATATTGGACTTATAAAAAACTAAATTATTTTTCTTTCAAAAAATGGAAAATGTTCACATAGTAAAAATTGAAATAATTCAAGCGTACTTACACTGAAAAGTATCCCTTCCCAGGCAGTCGCTTGGGCTCCCTGAGTAGGTTTGAACATAATTACTTTTGACCTTCTTTATGTTCTCTTCCTCAAAGTTTTTACATCATTGAACATTCTTCATTATTTCCTTTTGGTTATTATTATTATTATTATTATTATTATTACTATTTTACTAGACCATACGTTCAATGAGGACAAGGACCTTCTTTATAGAGTCAGCTCATCATTGTTTCTCCAGCACTAACGTTGTACTTGACATAGTAGGCATGAAATACATACATGTTGAATTTAAAGTAGGAAAATGGGAGAGAGGGAAGTAAGAAGGGAGAGAGAGAGGAAGGAGGAAAAGAAGCCAGGAGGGAAGGGGGGGAGGGCAGGTGGGACAAAGGCGATGCCTCCACATGCTGCCTCCGTCACGGTCCTTTCACAGCCTATTCTTTTGGTCCTGCTGTGGGTTTTCTTGCCAGCTGCTCTGTCTTTTCCTACACATAAAGTTTCCAGTTCCTATCTCATCAACTTTTTCTCTTATTATGGGACATTTAGGATTGTTTGTAAGTAATTGCTACTTTACCCAATGTTGCCGTAAACACTTTCCCCATTATTTTCCTAGAATAGATCCTTAGGAGTGAAATTGTTGTTTCAAACTTCATATGTAAACATTTTAAGGCTGTAGATTAAGATGTTGCCACATTGTTCTAATAAGGGTTTATCTCAGTTCAGTTTTTATATAATTCTCCAACATAAATATGCAGACAAGGAACAAGGAATTCATACATAATTGTTACTAAAATTAACTGCATTTTTTTATATTAACCAATCATTTTATAGTCTCTCTCCCTCTCTTTCTCTCTCTCCTCCTCCAACCAGCACACACACACACACACACACACACACACACATATTTTTTTTCTGACCATTGGATAGAACCTTGGAAACCTCATGTCCCTTTACCCCTAAATTTTTTAGTGTATTTCCTAAGGAACAAGGCATTTAGTTTCATAATCCCAGTGCAATCTTCAAAATCTGGGCATGGCTTACACATATTTATATGTAAGGTAATGTTTCTTATTTTCTCCTCAACACTGGATTAAGGATTTTAAGGTCAACAAGTAAGTCCCTTGGTGCCATATCCACTTAGGATCTGCAACAGTACTCTATACCTATTGGGAACTAAATAATTATCTCCTGATAATGTTCTTCAGACAAAGAGAAAGGGGCTCTCAAGAGGCCCTCCTCTACCAAATTTTAATTTGAACATGGAGGCTCCTCAAAACAAACATAAATGGTTCGGGATATTTGAACACAGCTATGCACAGGCTGTGGCATATGTTAAAACTGAATTTCATACCAGACCCAGTGCATTACATTTGATTATATTCATGCTACAATTAAAGTAATTACTTCACTTTAAAATTAATGCTCTCTAAATATGTTTAATGACTGAAATTAAAATGTGCAATTATAATATAAATACATGAAATGATGTTGTAGTGTGTTTATACTAATTACTGTCTTTCCGCTAAAATAGCTGAAGTGAACACTTAAACAAGCTCACGGTAAAGTTCCTTCCAGCCCATCAAGCAACTTGTTCCTGGACCAAGTGCCTGTGGTTGAAGATTTAAGCTGAGGAAATGTTGTCTTTCCCTCATTTGATTATTATGTAAATAAGTAGCTGGTCAATAGAAAATGCCAAATGCATACACATTTTCTAAGTAATACAGGTGATGGAAAAGATTTTTCATGAAGACTCCACTCTACATGAGCATAGAACTCCAGACACAATCTATCAGACCTAATAGTGTCCTGAGAAAAAGGTAACTGCTGTAAATTCATTTCTTCCTTGGAAGTCTATTGGCCAATTTTTACAAACTGCCTCAACAGGCAGCTATTACATTATAAAGAAATGCTGATTAATGTTGCTTGTATTTGAAAAGTCTAAGACCTAAGGACTTATACCAGCCTAGGTTCAAGTATAACTTCTAGTTCACTTGCTTTACCAAGTAACACTTTTAGGTACATGTATTATCTCACATACGAAAATCACAGGTGCCTTCACTAGTACATCACCTTAGAGCATTTTGCCAGGTGCTTCAAATTTTTAAGATTCTGTCACCTTAAGTTCTGGGACCCAGAAGGCTTTGGATGCTCCCCAAGAGTCATAAAATTGCCCCTCCTCTTTTCAAACTTACTTAGGCTTGGCAGTGCCCAGCAAGACTTGTCATACTTCCAAATACCACCCTTTCCTCTTGCTGTTATGCTCCGATGTAGTTCAGAGAGAACACACGTGTTTCCGATTCATTTACTCTCATCAAAATATTGTTTCCTTAGAATTATTTAATGACCAAGTAGTTTACCAAACTAGTTCACAAAAGTTTTTTCTTTAAAATAGAAATAAGGATTTAGTAAGCCGTATAATGAACACCGGGGGAGGGTGGTTGTGATTTTCATTTCCTGTAGTTCGTAGCTTCACCATCCCTCTGCTCATAAGCACTGCTATCATCTCAGTCTGCCCAGGCTGCTGCAACAGAATGTCACAGACTGGATGCTGACACAAGGCATTTATTTCTCACAGGTTTCTCTGGTGGCTGAGAAGCCTAGGATCGCAGTTCTGTCAGACTGGGTTGTTGATGAGGTCCTTTGCCTGGCTTGAGACAGCCAGCCTCCTTCTCTTCATATGGCTTTTTCTTGGTGGGTGGAGATGGAGAGAGAGCTCTCTCTCTTCTTTCTCTCTCCCTCTTATTAAGGGCACTAATCCCATCATGAGAGCCCCACTGTCCTCACCTAATACCTGTGTGTGAACCTAATCACCTCCCAAATGTTACACCCCCACATACCATCATTGGGGGTTAAGGCTTTCTCCTGTGAATTTGGGAGGATGCAAACATTCAGTCCCTGACATTTAAAGAACACAGAAACACACTGAAGAGGCCATAGGATTGAGCAGAGTCCTGTACAGCCTGTCAGCACACAAACAGCATCACTCCTATCGCCATAGCGAGTGGAAAGCCTTAACTTCCACATGTCACCTTGCCAACTTACGAGGGTGACAAGACCAGTGAGCAAAGCAGCTGACAAAGGAGAAGTGTATGTGACTTAATCAGCTAAGAGCCAGTTTTGCTCTTGAATAAATGCTTAGCTTTGTACCTTGTAAAGAGTTCTGAGAGTGAATCAGTGTGATCCCTCAATAAAGTGACAAAGTACTATTTCTCAGACAGAGACTCTCTTCAGAGAGAAGGTCAGGGGGTATTGTCAAATCATAGAAGACTTGTGTTCCTGAAACTCGGGGTTCCTCCTGGTGTCACCTGACTTTCTTGTCATATGATGAGTGAGAATTGAGGTTAAGGAACCAGTGAAAGTGCCTCCTGAGATTGCCATACAAATGGAAAGATATGTGACAACATACCTACATCAAAACATCAATTTTAGGATCTAGGTGATGGGTGATTTTGTGGGTGTTTTCTGTGTAATTCTGTCAACTTTTCTGGTTGATAGAATATATGCATAATAAAGTATTGGTTGCATGTATATTTTTAAAAATCTTACTTTAAAATTAGTAGTTGCTCCGAAATTGAATGAAATTAGCAAGGCCCATTTACATCACCCCAGTCCTCACGTAATACTCAGTCGTTCACAATTGTTCCCCCTTTTATCAATCATTGAACAGATTCCAGGCTCTTCAAACCTCCATGGCACTTCATCAAAGCCTGCTGTTCCTCACCCTGCCCCTAGACCTGAACCTATCTGTCCACTATCCAGACTATCTATACTCTATGCCATTCCTGGACAGCTCTCCATGGGCTGTACATTTTTAAATGCATTTTACAAAAAGCGTGTCAGGTGTGTTCAAGAGGTAACATCAATGATCTGGAAGTCAGAGAATTGAACTCCTCACCTGAGTTCTCCCACTCATTCCTGCAGTTAGTCATTACTTGTTGACCAGTGATTTTCTCACAATAACCTGGTTGTTCCTACTTCACAGATTCAAAAAGATAAGTCGGGGAGGATAAATACCTTGCTAAGGGTTTCAAGATACAGCAAAGATTTGAACCCTGACTTGTCAGATTCCAAAACCTGAAACTATCACTACCTCTTTGTGTTATCTCCTAAGTCTCATTAGTTTCTTTCTTTAAGAAATAAAATCATCCTATTAAGCAGGGATGTTTTTAATGTCACATATAAATTACTATTGATAATGTGTATCTTAAACTTTATAGAATTCCATGCATGGAGGTATAAATATCATCAAGGCATGAAGACACTCTAAACTTGTTTTGATAACTGAATTGTTGCATGGCACCTCATGGCAAGAAAGCCTCAGAAGAATCCCTCCTTATTGAACAATTAGGCATTCATTTCTCTGACCGCTCCAATATAGTGAAGAAACATTTAGCCATATTAATTCCACAGCTCACATGTGAACACAAGTTTTAGATTTCTTTACTAAACCATGTGTTGATGGCCAGGAAGCATGAAAAGGCAGGACACCAGTTCAAAAGTCATAAGAACTGCTGGAAAAATAAATCTCACACTGACATTAATGCCTTGGACTCCCTTGACTTATCATTCCTAGTATATTTTGTTTTCATTTATAAAGTTCCTACAATTTAACACAGAGACTTAAAAATTCCTAAACTGTGGTGGTTACAAAAACTGAAAGCCCATAAACTTAACATAACAAATAAGATTTTGGAGTTCATCTTTAGAAACTTATTACAGACTGAATTGGAATGGAACTCAATAAATTGAGAATTTTACTAGATTTTGAGAAACAGCCAATATATAGACCAATGCCTTAATCAGAAAGAATATTTTTGGAAAAATACTTTCTGTGGCATCATACCATGCTTTTTGGGAGAAATATTTGGTGGGAAGTAAGCTCTTTACAGCTCAATTCATAATTTCCAAGTCATAGAAGAAGCCCATGCGCCCATTGACCCATGAATGGATTAATAAATTGTGGTACATGTATACCATGGAAGACTATGCAGCAGTAAAAAAAAATGGAGACTTTACCTCTTTTATGTTTACATGGATGGAGCTGGAAAATATTCTTCTTAGTAAAGTATCTCAGGAATGGAAAAAAGTATCCAATGTACTCAGTACTACTGTGAAACCAATTTATGATAACTCACACTTGCATATGAAAAATGAAACACAACTTTAGCCTAGGATGAAGGAGAGAAGGGGACGGAGAGGGATGGGAAGGGGGTGGGAGGGGTAGTAGGGGATAGTAGGGGGACCACAACTATGGAGCACATTGCAAGTACAAGTTGGTTCTATCATATGTAGAACACAAATGCCCTAATGCTACGATTGGGTAAATGAGATGAAAGCTATGCTAATTAGTAAGATGTAAGTACTCCAATTTGTACAAATAATTAACACACTGAAATGGGCATAAATGTATTTATGATCTATGTACAAAAGACTTAATAAAAATAAATAAATAAAGCATATAAGAATATATATTTAGGATAGAATTGAAGAAACAAACTTGCTAGATCAAAGCACATGCCCATTTAAAGTGGTAACAGATATTGCCAAATTGGCTTATAAAATAATTGGCTTGTTTACAATTACATCAACAGCCAGTGCTGTCTTCTTGTGCACCTTCACCAACATGAAGTCAACAATTTTTTATTTTTTTGAATTAAATGTATTAATTGACAAATAAAAATTGTACATATGTATGCCATACAGCATGATGTTTTGAAATATATATTCATTGAAAAATTACTAAATGGAATTAATGAATTAATGCATTACCTCACATACTTATCTTTTTTGTGATACAAATACTTACAATCTCCTCCTTTGGTGATTTCCAAGTATGCAATCCGTTATTTTAAACTATAGTCACCACATCCTCTTGGATTTGCTCCTGCCATCTAACTGAAATGTTGTATCCTTTAAACAGCATTTCTTCAATCCTCTTCCTTCTCCCAGCCCTTAGTAACCACCATTCTGCTCTCTGGTTTTTATGAGTTCTACCTTATAGATTCCACATATAAGAGATATTTCAGTGCCTGGTTTATTTCACTTAACACGGATTTCATTTCCTTTGAGTATACGCATACCCAGCAGTTGGACTGGTGGATCTATTTTTAAACTTTCAGAAACTTCCATGCTGTTTTCTTTAATGGCTGTACCAATTTATTTTTTTGCCAGCAGTGAGAAGCGTTCCCTTTTCTCCACATTCTTGCCACAGTTCTTATCATTTTTCATCATTTTGTTAATAGCTATTCTAAAATATGTGAGGGGCTATTTCAATGTGGTTTTTTCATTTACTTTTCCCTGATTGTTAGCGATGCTGAGCATTTTTCACATACCTGCTAGTCTTCTGTATGTCTTCTAAGGAAAAAATACCTATTTAGGTTGTTTGTCTATTTCTTAATCACATTGTTTTCTTCTTATTGAGTTGAGTTCCTTATATATTTTGCTTATTAAACCATATTAGATATATGATTTGCAAATATTTTTCTCTCTTTCCATAGGTTATCTCTTCACTCTGTTAATTGTTTCTTTGACTGTGCAGAAACTTTTTAGGCTTATGTGATCCCATTTGTTTATTTTATTTTTTATTGCCTGTGTTTTGGGGCTCATATCCATAAAGTCATGGCCCAGAACAACAGAGATTTTCCTCTATGTTTTCTTCTAGTAGTTTTATAGTTTCAGGTCTTACATTCAAGTCTTTAGCTGCTTTTTTGTTGATTTTTTTATATGGTGTGAGATAATGATCTAATTTTATTCTTCATGTGGATTATCATGTTTTCTCAGGACCATTTATTGAAGACACCGTCCTTTCCCTATTTTATGATCTTGGCATCTTTGTTAAAAATCAATTGATTCATTGATTTATAAAATCAATGGAGATTTACTCCTGGGCTCTCTATTCTGTTTCAATAGTCTAATTGTCTGTTCTTATGGCAGTGCCATGCTGTTTTAATTATTATAGCTTTGTACTAGATTCTGAAATTAAATAGTATGAATCCTCTAGCTTTATTCTTTTTCTCAATATTGCGTTGGCTATTCAGGGTCTCATGGTTGCACAAAAATTTTAGGATTTCTTTTTTAATTTATGAGAAAAATGGGATTTTGACAGGAATTGCATTGGATCTGTGGATTTCTTTGAATAGCATGAACATTTTAACAATATTAATTCTTCCAGTTCATGACTCAGGATACTTTTCCATTTATTTGTGTCTTCTTTAATTTCTTTCATCAATATTTCATAGTTTTCAGTGTATAGATCTTTTACCTCCTCGTAAGAACAGAACAAGGATGCTCACTCACTCTTGCCAATTCTATTCAATATACTAACTGTAAGTCCTAGATAGAGCAATCAGGCAAGAGAAAAAGATAAAAGGCATCAAAGTATTTATTCCTCCTAAGAATTTTGTTTTTGTAGCTATTGTAAATGGAATATTTTTTTCAATTTCATTTTTGTATAAGTCATTGTTAGGGTATAGAAACTTTACTTATTTCTTGTATAAAGTTTTGATATTCTGTAAACCTACTGGACTTATTAATTATCGGGTGGTAAGTTAAGTCTTTAGGTTTTTCTATATATAAGATGATGCCATCTGCAAAGAGAGAGAATTTAAATTTTTCCTTCCTAATTTTGATGTCTTTTATCTTTTTCTCTTACCTGGTTGCTCTAGCTAGGACTTACAGTTAGTATGTTGAATAGAATTGGAGAGTGAGTGAGAATCCTTGTCCTGGTCTTACAAGGAAGACTTTCAACTTTTCACCACTGATATTAGTTTGGGGATTGTCGTATATGGCCTTTATTATGTTGAAGAAAATTTCTTCTATACCTCTTAAGAGCTTCTATTATGAAAGGATGTTAAATGTTGTCAAATTATTTTTCTGTGTCTATGTAAGTGATCATATAATTTTCGTTTTTTATTCTGTTAATATTTGTCTATGTTGAGGATCCTCCCACTTGATCTTGGTGAATGATCCTCTTAATATGCCATTGAATTCAGTGTTCTGGTTTTTTTTTTGTTTGTTTGTTTTTTTTTTTTTTTTTTTTTTTTGAGGGTCTTTGCTTCTATATTCACCAGGGATATTGGTCTGTAATTTTCTTTTCCTGTAGTATGCTTGCCTAACTTTGATATTAGAGTAATGCTAGCCTCATAATGTGAATTTAGAAATATTCCCTCCTCTCAATTTTTTGAAAGTGTTTGAGAAGGATTGATATTAATTCTTTACGTGTTTTTGATAAAATTCAACAGCAAAGCCATCATATCTTAAGTTTTCTTTGGCAAGAGGTTTTAAAGTACTGATTCAATCTTTAGAGATTGAATTATTGGCCTATTTAGACTTCATGTTTTCATGATTCAGTGTGGGTAGCCTTCATATTTCTAGGAATTTATCCTCTTCTTCCAGGTTATCCAACTTTGGGCATATAATTGTTCATATTAGTCTCTTATTATTATTTGTTTTTCTGTGGTATTAGTTGCAATGTCTCCTCTTTAATTTCTAATGTTATTTATTTGAGTCTTTTTTGGAGGGGGTCTATCTAAAGGTTTTTTAATTTTGTTTATATTTATAAAAAATAACTCAATTTTATTAATTTTCTATTGTTTTTCTGGCCTCTATTTTATTTGTTTCTGCTCTAATCTTTATTATTTCCTTAACTTCTAGTAACTATGTGTTTATTTTGTTCTCTCGCTCTCTCTCTTTTTTTTTTTTTTTGTAGTTCTTTGAAGTTTAATATTGGGTGGTTTATTTGAGATTGTTCTTTTTTGATGTATGTGCTTATTGCTATAAACGTGCCTAGAACTTGTTATAGAACTACTTTTGCTGCATCAACTGTTGGATCTTTTGTATGTCCATTTTTGTCTCAAGCTAATTTTAATTTTTCTTTTAAGTTAATTTTTGACCTCTTGGTAGTTCAGAAGCATGTTATTTAGATTCTAGGTATTTGTGAATTTTTTGAAATTCCTCATTATTGATTTTTTGTTTCCTACCATTATAATTAAAAGGGAGAGTTGATATGATTTTAACTTTCTTCATTAATGTCTTGAGTTGTTTTATTTTAATCAATCTACTTTGAAAAAATATACTATTAGATAGTATATTTGAGTATACTATTTAATATACTATTTAAAATTGCACACAAATTTAATGGGCACCGTGTATAATGTTAGGGTTATAACACTAAGAGTTAATTAATTTCATATGCATTAGAATTAAATCTCTAACAACAAAATCTTAAACAAACCAGAAGAAACTATAAATAAATAATTTATGGAAGTATAAGTATTTTCTTGTCATAAAAGAGATGTAAAAACCAGGGAAGAATCGATTTTTGATTCTTATTTCTATCTTATTTATAGTCACATTGCAAACTAAGACAAACGTAAAACTATTTTTCTTGTGACATAGTCAAATTTAAAATATTAAATATTAATTAAAATTAAATATTTTATATATTATAAAATTTTATTTTATAAAATATGAAATGTTAAATTCATTGTATCAGACACAAATTTCAACAGGAAGCATTAATTGAAACTATATCTTCTGCAAAGAAATTTGACAAGTTATACAAAAATTTTAAAATTTATTTGAACTTCACCTTGGGAAATTAATTATAAGGAAATTACTTACAATCCATTGAAGACATCAGTATTCTCCTATATTTATTTACCAGACCAAAAATTAGAAGCAACCTATAATGCGCACAATGTGTAACAGATAAATAAATTATGGTATTTCCATATGATTATATTATATATGATATACGATAATTATATAGAAATTAAGTTAGATTTCCAAGACATTTTAATGAAAACAGTTATAATATTATTTTAAGGTAAAATGCAGGGTACAAATTTGGAGTACAGCAGAGTGGGGATCTTATTTTTGCACATCTGTTTGCATATATGAAATTAGAGCTAATTGTTCTTGAGCAATTACTATATTCTAGGCACCATTCTGAGTATTTTACAAGATTTACCAATTATCATTTTATTTCTATTATTTTCTTTCAGCTCCAAAATCACCTTTTTTGCCTGCTCTGTGAAAATGGAACTAGGCACTTTAAATAAGAATTTTCCGTTACTATCTGTTTCATCTGTCAGTAGAAGATGCTAGAGTGTTAATGCTGAAGGGAAGCATTTTCTTTCCTGTTTCTCTGGCTTCTCCAGCTCCTGACTCCTGCAATACAGGGCAACTAGCAGTTTCCCTTGGCACCAGTCTCTCCCTGATAGTCAGTTTTGTAGCACAGCCCTCCATGAAACACTCCCTTATGCAAGTTTCCCTGGCACTCTGGAAGACAGATCTGTTGCAAGTTCTGCCACTATGCTATTACAAGTTCTTGTCCATTGAATGAGCCATAGTCAGGCCCTCTTCAGCAAGGTTTGGATGAGGAGAGAAGACACTCCTCCCAGGGTGCTTTAATGGGGGATTATGTCATTTAATGTCCATAAGAACCATAGGTAATAGATTATTGTCTGTTACAAATGAAGAAACTGGAGTATCATATAAGATTGTGTAGATAGGAGCTGATGAAGCAAGCACTAATCCAAGCACTTTGGCTCCAAAGTATGAGAAGTTGTCCCTCAGGATCTGTTGGGAGTGGTTCCAGAACCCTGCAGACACCAAAATCTGAGGATGCTCAAGTCCCTTGTATGAAATGGCATAGTATTTGCATGTCACCTGTCAACATCCTCTTATATACATTAAATCATCTTTAGATTATTTATAATACCTGATACAACATAAATAATTTTTATAATGTATTGGTTGTTTACTTGTATTATTTTATTGGTGTTTTGTTATTTTTTATTAGGTATTTTTCCTTAATATTTTTGATCTACATTTGATTAAATCTTCCAAGGTGAAATGCACAGATATGGAGAGTTGATTATCCTTTCAAACATTATGCTATACAAACTTCTGAAATACTGAGTGTATACACAGATACGTGAAAAGATATTAGAAGGAAAAACAGGAACATGAAAATGGTAGCTATCTCAAGGTAGTAAAAATGACAGGTGCCTTGCATTGCTATTGTACAAATTCTGAATTTCCCTCAATATGTAAATATTAATTTCATATTCATAAATATATACATGTTTAAGCTAAGAAATAAATTCTGAAGGATCCTCTGTGGACCAAAGATATTTCAAGCTTTACACAAAGACATACTACCAATTCAATAAAGTGCATATTTCCCAAAGTCATATTTTATTTCCACGCTCTTTACTTGAAACCCTTTCCTGATATACAGATGCAACATCACCACTAAGACCATAATCCCAAATTTCCATAACAGCTATCCTTACAATCTATTCAGCACTGAAGCAGGAGTAACTATAGCTAAGTTTTAATTTGCATAATTACAATTCCACACAAATAAAGAGCATTCATTATGGTTAAGTCTGGCCTGGCTCCAATTTGTATCATTTCCCAGGCTATCCTGCTAATATTATTAACAGTGCAGAGAGAATTTATAATAAATTTCAGGAAGCTAAACTATGAACATCATATCCCAATTTCTAGTTATGTAAAGTTATTCATCATTTCTCAGAAAAGTCTTTCTTTTTTTTTTTTTTCTTTTTAGCTATTTGTTCTGAATTCTTTATACCACACTCGATAACTTTGCTCTCTGCTTTTCCATCAACTATATTACAAGCTGTAACATTTCTCTGCTTATTCTTGAATTCCTTCATGAGGCGCCTGCCAGTCTGGAGAATAAAATTTCTAATGTGCCTGATATTTTTACCACCAAAGAGTTCAGTGTCAACAGCAAGACTATTATTTTTTATTTTATAAGGCAGAAAGGGAAATCTACGCTTTTCTTGTACATTAATACTTCTATACACATTCCACAACACCCTTGTCATAATTATCTCTAAGTTTAAAACAAAATAGGAGCAGACATGTTAAAGAAAAGTGCAGTCACTTGAAAAAACTTCAGGTGAAAGCTCATTGTCTCAAAGTAGTGGGAATCTGTAAAGTTGTCTATTAAGTATGAAAAAAGAGATTTAACTTTTCCATTCTAATTTAGAATATTATTTTCAACTATCCCAGACTATGAAGTTCATGAGAATCTTATATCATCATAGGCGGTAATGTTACTGTGGACTACCCAGTCTTTATTATCAATCTTTTATTTGAACCTGCATCATACATTTAATGAGTCAATCATCAAATAATACTAGTTAAGTTGGATATAATGCTGGAGAAGATAAATATATATTCAGTTATGCAAGAATAACTGGTACTACAAGAAATATGAAAATAATACAATAGTATTTTTGTAGCAAAAACTTAATCTTCTATGCTAAGAAACTACTGGACTTATGTAGTAAACTTTGGCTAAAGAGATTGACTTGATCCTTAACATTCCCATAGTCTCTACTTTTTCTTTTTTTAATTAAATCATAGCTGTGTATATTAATGCATTTATGGGGTACACAGTGCTGGTTTTATATACAATTTGAAATACAACAAACTGGTTAACATAGCCTTCACCCCATTTTCTTAATTATTGTGCTAAGACATTTATACTCTATACTCATAAATACAAATCTTGTAAAATGCAACATAGGTGTGGTCTGACCAATTACCCTCCCTTGACCCATCCATCCCCTTTTCCCCCTTTCCCCTCCTCTTTCCCTTTCATCTTGGGCTGTAGTTGGGTCATAGCTTTCATATGGAAGTGTGGGTGATTATATATTGGTTTCATAGTAGAGCTGAGTACATTGGATACTTTTTCTTCCATTCTTGAGATACTTTACTAAGAAGAATATGTTTCAGCTCCATCCATATCAACATAAAAGAGGTAAAGTTTCCATCTTTTTTAAGGCTGCATAATATTCCATGGTGTCTTTTTTAATTGTCCAGGTACTACTTTTGTGCCTTTCTCATTACTCTTATCTTTCGCCACCTGAGATGGGAAGTCTTTCATATTTAAATTCCTTAACACTATTTGCAGAAAATTCTTACCATCCATTACATCTGCAATACTTATTTTAAATATATTTCTCTCACTCATACCACTGCAGAGCTTTTGCCTCTGCTGATATGCACTGCTAAATGACTACCCCAGATTCTTATTACCAATAAAGATTTTATTTTCTAATTGTTGAAATTGCTTTCATTACAGGCCTCTGTGTATCCTGCTCACTTCTTCCTTGTCCTTCTTCTAAGGATCTGAGTGACATATTATTCTACTTTTTCTGTAAGAAGAATAGCTTCTATTAATATATTGATCCTAGGTAGTAAGAGATTTGCCAATGCCCAGGAATATGAGTGTAATGATAATGGTAGCCACAAATCCTTTGCAAATCTTCTCATTAATTACTGATGATTCTAATTCCCCTCTCTTGAATCTCTCCTGGCCTGTGACTTACTGGACAAATAGAATACAAAATATATATTTAATATTTATTTATTTATTTATTCATTCTGTGTCTTCTATGGCCAGGTCAAAAAAAAGCCTTGTATCTTCAGCCCAGATTTCTTGGGACATTCTTTTTAGGAGCCCTGATCCATCCTTTAATAGTTCCAACTACCCCAAGGCCATCCTCCTGGAGACGACATATGTAGATGGTGTGGTCAGTATCTCAACTGAGCTCAGTCATCCCTAGTATGATTACAGACATGCAAGTGAAACCACCCTGGAGCCTCTGGACCAGTCTTTTGTTCAACTATGGGTTGGATACTATAAAGTGACTTCTATTCATGCCACATGGAACAGAAAAATCACACAAACCAACTCAAATTCTTGATCTACAAAATATTAAAAATTGGTTACTGTTCTTTTTTTTTCCTTTTGACTATACCCTATGACAACAGAAAACAATGGCCATTGTTTACACCACCAAGTTTTGGGTGGTTTGTCATGCAGCAGTAGGTCACTGTAACTTCCTTCCCTATCTGCAAAAGTTTGCTGGTTTTATTTCTTTGAGCATTTCACACCTCCTTTTATGTCAGCAACACTAATAAGGTAAAGATTGTGAAAATTCTGTTTTCTACAGAATGAAATGGAATGGAGACGCATCTGTTCTTCATGTGAAATAGTCATAAAGAATACCCAGTTGGCCATTTTATTCCATTTTATTAAGAGAATTTATAGATTCAGTCCAACTGGAAAAAATATCTCCTGGCAGAAGAAATGGAGTCTTCATGGAATGAAGGTGCTAAACTTGATCAGCTATTTATAAAGAAGAAAGTACTAAAATATTTTTCAGGGAGCCAGTGGAGGAGCAGGGAAGCAGAAAAGTCAAACTACATTAGAAAATTTATGGCTCTATCAGATAACAAAATTCCTTATTCCTTTAAGTCCTTTTTTTCAATGTTTTTTTTTTTTTTTCCTTAAGCTATCATGTGTTTCTTCCTGACCCTATCATCACTATTGCATACTTGCATGTATGAGATAAAATCTTGCCTTCTAAGCTGAAGATAAGAAGAAAGTGAAGAGGTATAATGGAATATGAGCTATCACATCTATCTGAATTTGAAAGATGAGCTCATCAGAATCCTTACGGAAGAACACAGCCCATTGCTAAGATCATTTTTCTTCAGAATAGTGATTCCTAATTCAAGGTATGCATCAAGATTACCTAGGAAGTTTTAAAACATATTTCCAAAATTTATAGTGTGAGATGAAACTATGTGTGTACATATTGGACAAGACTCTTTCAGTACAAAAACAAAAATTAAAACATAGCAAAAAACAGAAAAAGCAACCCAAATTGACTTAAGCAAATAAGAGAATTAATTAATTAATTTATTTAGTTAGTTATTTTTATTAAATCATAGCTGTGTACATTAATGCAATCATTGGGTACAATGTGCTGTTCTTATATACAATTTGAAATATTTTCATCAAACAGGTTAACATAGCCTTCATGGCATTTTCTTAGTTATTGTGTTAAGACATTTGTATTCTACATTTAGTAAATTTCACATGTAACCTTGTAAGATGCACTGTAGGTGTCGTCCCACCAATCACCTTCCCTTCACCCATCCTCCCCCCTCTTCCCTATTCTCTTTCCCCATATTCTTGGGCTATAATTAAGAGAATTTATTAATTTACATAATCAAAGAGTATACTGTTTTACATGTTTTTATTGGTATATACCTTCTATTTCTAAATAACATGAGTGGTTTCAGTTCTTAATATTTCAGGTATGGGATTTATCTATTGGCTTCCCATTATAGAAGATGAGGATTTAATTTTTCACTAATCCCTGTTCCATGCAGCCCTGTCTAACTCCCTCCCAGCCTATTCCCCTCTAGCACACTTTCTAACATAGTTCAATAGTCAAGATTATATTTCTACAGCTATGCAACTGCCTTTTGCAAATAAGCTAAGGAAGTGCTAATGTTTGACTCAAACAAACTCTCAGAAGTGTTCATTGTCAGTTTGTTCAAATATATTAAGTGTTCAATGACTTTCAACTTTTTTCATCTGCACTTTCTGTCTTCTAAGGCAGCTGCAGTCTTGGAATCTTCCTTTTTCTCTTCTTTCTAATCAATCCCTGGCATCTTGGCTTGAATGTCTTGCTCTTTCTAGATTTATTCTCCTATTTTCATAAGTGGAAAAGGATATTTTGAGATACTGCACACGTGAAAAATATCACCAGACACTTTTAGTTATGATAGATAACTAACTGAGCTTAGAGTTACACAAATGTTTTTTCTTTTTATTTTTGTAGAGACAGAGTCTCACTTTATCACCCATAGAAGAGTGCCATGGCATCACACAGCTCACAGCAACCTCCAACTCCTGGGCTTAGGCAATTCTCTTGCCTCAGCCTCCCGAGTAGCTGGGGCTACAGGTGCCCACCACACCACCGAGCTATTTTTTTTGTTGCAGTTTGGCTGGGGCTGGGTTTGAACCCACCACCCTCAGTATATGGGGCTGGCACCCTACACACTGAGCTACAGGTGCTGCCTACACAAAAGTTTTGAGATAGACTGTGATATGGTCCATTATTCAAAACTTCCAAGAAACACGGTCAACAGTGTTTTTTCCGATTCATCCCAAACTAGTTTCAATTTACTCAGCTTACTGTCCTTGCTTCATTGGTTTCCTTTCCTTGCTGATTTTACTTTCCCTGATGTTTGTGTATCTCAAAATTTTTCTTAATGAACATCATAAATTGTCAATCTTATTTTTTTGGAATTTGAAGGCCAATCTCTTTTGCCGTCTAACTTCCAGTGTTGCTGTTGCTAAGTCTGATGACATTTTGATTCTTGACCTTTTATATGAAACCATATTTTCTCCGGAATACTTGTAGGTTCTTTTCACCTACAAGTGAACTTATAGGTTCATTTCAAATGCTTGAAATTTCATGTGTATTGGTTTAGCTCTATTTTAATCATTTTTGCTGTTAGGGAACTTTGTAGCTGGAAAACTTATGACCTTTAGTTCTGGGAAACTTTCTACAATTTTTTACACAGTGGTTTTCCTTCCTCTGTTTCCTTTGTTCTCTATCTTTACATCTCTGATAAATGAAAATTTGGACTTCCCAGATGGATCCTCTTATTTGCTGATCTTTTCTCTAGTATTTTCCACAGTTTTGTCCTATGCTTTATCTCCTGGAAGATTTTAGTAAACCAAAATTTCTAAAGCAGTTTTTTAATATCTATTGTTTATGATTTCCAAAACTTGTTTGGGTTTAAAAAAAGTTATTTTTTAATGGATGGTACTTTTTCTTCCTTCTTCTGAACTTTAAGTATTCTGTTGTTGTTGTCATTGTTTGGCATGTTCTTCTCCCTATGGGGTGTCTTCCAAGTCTCTTCTTATTCTTTATGTTTAGGCTTCTTGTTCGTATTTAAGGCTTTACTCAAACACCCGATGTTTCTTGACTCTCCAAAGGTAGATTAAATGATCTTTCACTGAAAGTTCTGTTTTTCTCCCTATTTGAGTATGGTAGATGGTATCCAATGAGGGCTGCCAATAATTCCTCCCATCCCTGTCTATTTCCACTTTCTTGAATATATTCTTTTCTTATGATTTGCCTTGATTAATTGTATGCAGCTAAACTTAAGCTATGCCAGTTTTAGGCATAGGCCTTAAAAGGACTGTCAACTTCCATTTTTATTCTAAAATGCTGTCACCACCATGTAAGGAAGCTATCCCTAGATTACCAAATAATGAGGAACCACATGGAAGGGAACCAAGGTGCCCTAAACACCAGCCACACCAACTGTCATATGTGGACAAGAGACCATATCTTGGATTTTTAGCCTCAGCTGAGATCCTAATTGAATGAGTCCTCAAGGATTCTGGCCAGTGTCCCAGAGAACAGAAGAATCACCATATTGACAAATATTAAAAATGTGAAAAACTGGGCCAGCCACAGTGGCTAATGCCTGTAATCCCAGCAGTATGGGGGGCTGAGGCAGGACCTCATTTGGACCAGTCTGGGAAACATAGCAAGACCCGTATCTCTACAAAAACAAAAAAATTAAATAAGCCAGACATAGTGGCATGCACCTGTAGTCCTAGCTCCTTACAAGGTTGAGTCAGGAGGACTGCTTGAGCCCAGGAGCTCAAGGCTGCAGTCAGTTAGAAGGGCCACTACAATCCAGCCTGGGGGACAGGGTGAGATTGTCTCATTAGTTTTAAAAAATTCGAAAAACAACTCATCCGTTGGTATTGTATTAAGTTACTAAGCTTTGTGGTAAGAACTAATTGGTACAGAGGGTATTATATGTCATCACTTCAGGACATTAGGCTTATCTGTTTGACATACTTTAACCAAGGAAATGTTGGTAGAAGTGATGTCTTGTCACTTTTGAGCAAAAGCTTTAAGAATCGGTGCCAGATATACATGCTCTTCCTACATGCAAGAAACCAGCAATATTCCCCATAGAGGCTGTTCCCAAGAATTCTAGGTTTCTCAAATTGCAACGGACCTTGAGCTGAATGCTGCATTTTGTAAACCATTGAGATTTGGTGGTCATTCATTACTCCAGCATAGCATAACCTTTCCTTCCTCATACAAACACTAAGAAACCAATAGGAAATTTATGGCAAAGATGGGATTCACTGTAGGCTAATCTGGTAGGTGCTCCCCAGCTCTGTCTTCAGAACTGAAGAACTAATTTCCCTATCTGCTACCCCTACTATCTGACAGTTCTCACCTGTTAGGTAGCTCTGGAAATTACTCTCAGCTAGAGAGAACTTCCCCATCAAAGTTATGCCCTTTTCTTGGGGGCAGCCTCCATCCAGGGACTGGTCAGCAAGAAGGCACAATAAGCCAAATCCTCTTGTCATAATGCAGAATAACTTTGAAGGACCATCTCTGCATCAGAACTACTCATGGAGTCAGCTTGATATGTGACCACAGCCCCAGTCCTGATTTTTCCCCTTTCTTCTTTCCATGGCTATGGTTCCCATAAGCACTTCCTAACTAGCTTCCTGCAGACTAATTACCATTTCAGAGTCTGTTTCCTAGGATCCCTAACCTGTAATAGTTTTGCTTTGTTTGTTTTCTTCTTTGTTTATTTCTTTTTAGGGAGCACCAGGTATCACTATCTTTGGGAATTTCATCGTAGATTGATTAGATTCCTTATTATAGAATTCTCTAATATCATATTGAAGAGTGTAGGTAAGGCTATTAGTGCTCTGGAAACTGAATTGAGGAGAAGACTGTTGCATATTAACAATTACTTATTAATATCCCTATTTCAGTACAATATCCTGGCCCTCAACTGTGCCCAATATTCCTCAGGACAAAAGCCTTTGTGTAACCTCCCTAAAACAACAAACCTTTAGTCTTCTGCCATGGTAGGGAAGAAGTCACAATTCAGCTGTGTGCAATAGGCTTGAGGATCTTGGCCTACTTCTGCTTACATATACTGAACTGTCAATCCTACTATTTCTGTATTTCTTTTACTCTGATTTGTACAAGTACCAGGTACCACAAACTCCTAAACCTGCAATACAAATCAAGTGATTTTGTAGCTTTCCACCTCTTTCTAACTTTAGCATTTTTTTTTTTTTTTTTTTTTTAAAGACAGAGCCTCAAGCTGTCATCCCTGGTAGAATGCCATGGCATCACAGCTCACAGCAACCTCCAACTCCTGGGCTCAAGTGATTCTCTTGCCTCAGCCTCCCAAGTAGCTGGGACTACAGGCACCCACCACAATGCCTGGCTTTTTTTGGTTGTAGTTGTCATTGTTGTTTGGCGGGCCCAGGCTGGATTCAAATCCTCCAGCTCTGGTGTATGTGGCTGGTGCCTTAGCTGCTTGAGCTACAGGCACTGAGCCTAACTTTCAGCATTTTGTTACTGTAGTCTTCTCCCCCAGTATTTTTAGCCTTCTGTATTTATGCCTTTTTTATATGGTCTTATCCATTTACTCTCATAAAGAGAAGGAGACTCTTTCTTCTCTTCTCCTGTGCTCATGCTATCCCATTGTTAAACATTTGGAATAGACCCCTACTCAACCTACTATTCAGCCTAAATCAGTTGGTGATCCTGGATTATTGTACTACATAATCTGCCTGTACTAGAAGGAAATAGAATTGTTGTGGCTCATGAAAGCATCCTTTCTGGTGGCTATCTACATAAGAAATAGCATTGCTACTGGTCTAAATTTTCCATCATTATAATGTTGAAAAACACCTATTACTCAGAAGATATTTAGGTGCTTTAAACTCAAGACTATTGTGTAACTAATTCACACCTCTCATCACTATAGATTAGATCTGAATTCAATAAAAGAAGGCATGACTATTTAAAATAAAATAGAGTAGAATTATATTTTCTTTTAGATAGGTAGAGTCCAAAATTGTTTTTGTGATTGATGAAGCCAATATGTATTTTATCAGAAGTTTTGGTATGTTTACTACGGTCAAAACTGAAGCAGTTGCTGTAAGATCAATTTTGCACAATAGTGAAAGTATTTTAATGTGTTGTAATTGCAATGTCCTCTTAATAGTTGTTAAAGAAAATCTCAAAAATGATAACACTATAATCCCTAGTTCTACATTAAGGGACATGTACTTCCCAAGATGCTAATGCATAAAGTAGAATAGTAATAATAGGTACTTGAAAATGTGTACTCAGGGAAGAATATAACCTTTTAAAATTACTTACAAATAGAAATCCATGCACTAGGACTGCCAAAACACATTTCATCACAACTAAAACTAATTTTCTACTTTTGAAAATACAATTAAAAAGATACCAAATGAATTCCAAGTAATAAACCTAAGATAAAGTTTCCTAATTTCAAGTTCACATAATAACATGGATGGCATTTCATAAACTATTTCCCTAACACAGTAGTTTTCAAACTTTCTTATAGATGTAGAGTCTTTCTTCAAATGTAATCTTATCCAGAAGGCCAATTAATATGAAACAGATTGAAAAATAAGCCTTTTCTAGTTAAAGTGATAGGAAAAGGGAGCAAAGAGCTGCTCATAGACCCTCTGACCCCCAATTCTGCCACCTTCTTTTTTTGCAAGGGTCTATAGATATTTCTGATGAATTACTACTGTTTTTATACACTTGAAACTACTGGTATCCTATTAAATAGGTACTTATAAAAGTTCTTTAGTAATTATGAAAGTAGGGGAGCCCTAAGGACTATAACCAAGATACAACAGTTTATCCTTCCCCCTCCCCAAATAACCATCCAGAGGCAAGCAATTAGACCAAAAATAGGCATAAAAACTCTACAGTGTTCAACAGTAATTTAAGCCTCTTTTATATTTCTGCTTTGCCTGTCTTGGAGTTGGCTTCCATCTTCAAGGTCACCACATGGTCCATGATAACTACGTGAGGTCAATCCATCTTGCCTTTATTCCAACAAGGACAAAGAGGAGAAAGAGAAGGCCAAACCGAAAAGTACACTCTCGCCATCTACCTCCATTTTAAGAGGCCTTCACACAAGTTCCATCCAGTAATTTCTACTTAAAATGTTTGGCCAGAACTTAGACAGCTGGTCACTCCTAGGTGCAGTGTAGTCTCCAAAAGTTGAGTCTGGAGTTTGATTTTATCTAACAAACTATTGTGTTATTGTATGATGACTTTTTCATGGATGGAAGTCTAGGTATTCTCAGGTCTCCATTAACCATGGAACAACAAGAAAAACAAGCACTAGCAAATTAATGTGTAGTGCCTTGACTCCAAAGTTCCATAGGAATGATGTCTGGGGCTCCAGTGGAAGCCTGCGCAGGCAGTGGGGTGCATCGCAGGACAAGAGCACTGAGTTCGGGAAAGCCGAATGTTTTATAACAAGCTGTAAGCAAAGCTGCTCTTGGTTCTGAAAAATGACAGTACTTTATCCTTCAAGGTTATTGGCAAAAAAAAAAAAAAAAAAAAAAAAAACAACCTTGAAAATGTTCAGGATCGAGAGCAGACATGACCTTGCATTTTTGCCATACCCAGCAAGGCTGCCCAGGTGTACTCTGGGCTCACAGTGTCTTGTCTCTCCCACATATATTACTACCCTGAACAAGAGTCCTGTCATTAAGGAAGAAGAAAAGAACAAAATTGTATGTAAACCTAGTAGTCTATACATGTATCACATAAACTTACTATTTCCTGATATTTCTATATTATATAATAGTTTTTATTTTAATAAAACCTGAAATGTCTTAATATACCAGGGTGTCCAACCTGAAGCCTACAGGCTACATGCTGATTTTGTGAGGATGTTTTTTGCCTATCTGTGGTTTTTCATATCATGAAAACTATTGCAAAACTTTTTTTTCAAATATATATAATCAGCCTTCATTAAGGAAGAAAGAAAATGTGTGGAAGAAACGAAAAAGATTGAATACCCCTGTAATCTAAAAAAATAAAACATTTTATTGTAATCTAGCATTCTGGCTAGGTTGCATCTAGAGATTGGATAGTTATAGTAAGTATGGAAAAATACTCCTCTTCTAAGGAGTTTGATTTATGAGGTCTTTGATTTGGGTCAAGAAGAAGTTCTTGTGTAATCATATTTTCTTTATTTTTTAGGAAAGAATTGTTTGGAAGATGTCTTTGAGATGAGCAAAGAAGAGACGAGTATTATAGAAAAATTTGGATGGCATCTCCTCACATACTCAGCCTCACTAATTGGTATAGTGTTTCTATAAGAGAGATTAGAATCAGCTCACAGAGCTACATTCTTTAAAGTGTTTCTTAGCTGCTGGTGCCCAATATACTTTTAATTGCTACACACAGAGAAAGAAATGATATTTGGATGCTCAGAGGGCGTGAAACTGCTCATGACTAAGGAAAACATCCCATGGGTTCTTGCTGCTCCTAGAACCTGCCCAGCCACCCACGAGGTGAGGGAATAGATCTCTTATCACATGTAGTCTATCTTCAGTTGGAAAGCTCCCTCTTTGACCAAGGGTATAACTAGTGCCAGACTAGAATGAAGGTCATTCTTCCCTCTCACACAGTGCAGTCACATCAGGCACCCAGAGGGTGCAGCTGGCCAGAGCAGAAAAGATCCTTGTTCAGCAGAGCAACATCCCACAGAGAGCACCACCGGAAGAAGTACCCCAAAGCATTGACAAGAAGTGCTAAAAAGAAATTTCAAGGGGTTACATTCTGGAGCACAAATGACTCATCTCCTCACTGGAAACGACCCAAAATAATACGAGAGGCTGTGGTCCTGCATAAGTAAATGAGTTCTAAGAGTCATTACAATCCGATGTTCTTGTTTGTGTATCATCCTGTATTTGCAGGCTGGTGAAGTACCAGGCAACCTACTCTGTCATAGATTCACTGCTCCATATCAGCAGTGTTACAGCAAGGACTGAATTAATGTTACTTTGCATTAAATGTTGGGGCTCACGTATGGTTGGAAAATGTTAGTATATTTGTGATAGTTCTATTAGACATACACATATATATAGAGTTATATATAAAGTTATATACATAGATATATATAGCTCTACCACACACACACACACACACATATGTACATATATATAATCTCTATGGGAAAGTATTTTAGGCTTTCAACCTAGTTCATATTTAGAAATTTAAGTTTATATTTAAAATTAGGAATAAAGCACCTTGATAACCAGCCATAATTTTTCAAAGTTTAACTTGGAAAAACTGTGGATGCAAATACAACTTGCCCTTCCCCTGAATTTTCTGTAGAACCGTTCATTATGAAATATAATAGATTTAGGGTACTGGGAAATAAAACAGTGACTATGTGTTTTATAAATATCACTTCAGGTCTAGTAATATTAAATTAACCTTTAAGTACCAAATTAATCATTCTATTCAGCAAAGTAACTATACTTCATGAAGAAACTCTAACATATAGATAATCAAGTTGCCAATACAAGACAACATATTAACTCGATAAATCATCAATGTTGGAGATCAGAAATTATATAGTGTCTCTAAGAAAGCATAAAGTTTTAGTTTTGCCATTACAATTATACATTCTCCCAAACATTCTTGTCTACATTATTCCCATTCTGTAAAAATCATTTGTTTTGTTCAGTAAAACTGGAGGGGAAAAAAAAAAATCAGTTATTCAGCATAGTAAGATATCCATTACCCAGATTAATTCTAGGTGAACTGAGTCAAACAACTTAATTTCTTCAGAGCAGTTTCTTTAACCATGAAGGCAGGTAATAGTGGCTACGACTAGAGTTACTGAAAGACCAAAGATATCAACTGGGATATGCTGACTCCTTATGATCTGTATAAGATTGGCTCAACCCCTACCCCCACCCCATTTCACAGCATGTCAATGTCCGAGGCCCTCTGAGAAAGTCAGCGAATCCTGGTTTGACCCTGTGCTTACGTCTGCCTTCCAGCCCCACTTCTCCTGTGTGCTGCTGACGCCTTTGTATCATGATGATCCATCTGTAAAATCCAGCCCCTTTCTCAGCACGCATGCGGGCACACACACAGCACATACATGAAATATTTCTGGCCATAGATACCCCAGAGAAGAAGACTATCACACAACAAGGCAAGCAACTCAGAATGAACATTAGCTGCCCTTGGAACAGGCTTGGAACACCCACAACAGGGAAGAAACGTAGGACCTAGAAGAAAAATGCCACATGCAAGATCTGATAGGCAAGAAGATATTCCCCAAGGGATGTCTGCAGCAAATGAAATCTAGGTGTGCTAGTTCATGCCTGTAGATAGTCCTAGCACTTTGGGAGGTGGAAGCAGGAGGGTCCCTTGAGGCCAGAAGTTTCAGACCAGCCTGGCCAACACAGTGAGACTCTAGCTCTATTAAAAAAAAAAAAAAAAAAAAAAAAAAATATATATATATATATATATATATATATATATATATATATATATATATATAAAGTAAATCAAGTTAGAGGAGATAGACAATAAAGAAACTATAGCCAATTTCACTAGTTTTCTCCATGTTCACTGGGGTGGGCAGCAAAGAAATGCCTGGTGTAGCTATCAAAACAGAGCATGGTGATAACATCTTTAAAGAAGCTTGACCTGGGTTCCCTAGAGTTTAGAGAGCACAGAGATTAATGAGTGATTCTCCTCCAGAAACATGTGAGTAAGTGAGAGAGGCTGCCTAGAATTGCTTAAGATGGCAAGTTCAAGACAAATCTACAGATGTGGGTGGGGCTAATTTCCTAAGGTTTTCTGTTGCACCCTATAGACAACTTGGAAAATAGAGGATCTAGCCTGGTGCCATATTGAAAGGGCATCCCAAAAGAACCACCTGCCTGAAAGAGTAGATCCTGGCAGGAACAGTCTGTGTGGGAGGTACCAGGAAAGTAGAGTTAAAGGGGAGTCTTCTGAGGTCAGCAGGAATGTACATTATCCCCATAAGGGGTGGAGGTCCAAGAAGCTGGAGTGGAGGACGTCTCCAAATAATGCACTAAATCACTGGCTAAGAGAAGGTGCCAGCCTTTGGATATCTACTGTTGTAGACAGTTTTCAACATCCAGCCAAGAAAAAGATAGTTTTGCTACTTTTCATCTCATTCCCAGCTCCTTATACTAAACTTGGAAAAGCTAGAAACAGAAGTGAGTGAATTGAGAGGCCAGAGTGAAAAAAACCAATAATATCTGATTAATCCTGGGGCCAAACAGGAGGTACTTTAAATTGAATCTGATGAATTTTTCTGAAAATTTGATTTGGACAGGAATTATTAATACTCGAAAATAAGAGTTATTTTTGAAGACCCCAAATGGCCGTCAAAATCAATAGGATTTATGGTGGTTTAAAAATACATCTGCAAGTTCTCTGACAATGCTTCTATCTCCTAGTGCCCTGCGAGCACTGTGACTGCTTCAATGAGTGAAATATGGCAGAGGTGACACAGAGAGACTTCCCAGCCTAAATCAGACGAGGTATGCAGCTGGCCTGCTGGCTTCTCTTGGGTGCTTATCTGGGACCCTTCAGCTACCATGAAAGAGGTTTAGCTATTCTGAGGCCACTATGCAGAGGTCATATCGAGAGAAAAAGAGAGTGAGAGACACAGAGGGAGAGAGGACAGGTGTGTGGGGGTCAAGAGCTGCAGGAATACAACTTTAGGGAGTTGTGAGATGAGTGAGGTACTCACCTTGGACAAAAAATTGAAGGGTGAAATATTAAAAAAAGTAATCAAGATAAATCATATTTTAATGTAATATTTAAAAAAATAAAAGCTAATGAAAAAATCTACGATGAACAAAAGTCAACAATTCATTATTGGTTGTTCCCTTTATTTTGGCTCAGCAAGGTAGTATTACACATAGATTGGGAGTGACATAAAGAAATGTTCTGGGCTAATGGAAATATTCTACATCTTGGTTTGGTTTGGTTGGTGTCTGCTTAAGTGTATGTAATTGTCAAACCTTACTGAACTGTCTTCTTTACCTCTGTGTATTATATTGTTTATAATGTACATATGTGTTTAGAACCGGCTTGTGATTCAATTCAGGCTAATGACTGCCGAAGGAATACTACAGGAGGTTTGGGGGTAAGTTTGCTTATTCTTCAAAGAGAAAGCATTTGCAATGGATGGTCTCTGGACTTTACTTTGTGTGAATGTGAGAACTGGGACAGCTGTGGCTATCTAGTGAACAGCTTGGACATGGAGCTGAGGTGTGGACATTGACAGAGCTGAAAGAATCAGAGCCCTCCCTGAACTATGCCTTGGCACTGCATTTAAGTGACCATCCTTTTTCTTCTATAGGTCATTTTGATTGGACTTTCTATTATAGATTCAAAAAAGACACAGAGAAAGCAGTAGATGGAAGCTTTGAAGCTACAGCAGGTGGGAGTGAGCAGAAGCTCTGAGTTACACATAAGTAGAGTGCAGATGGCATGGAGCCTCTGCCTGCCAAGCACTGTGCAAGCACTGGGGAAGGGGAAGGTATGAGACGGACAAGATGTCCACTCTTACCCAGGTCACATTCTAGCATGGGTAGGGGACAGGAAGGAAGAGCACAGTAATTTTCCATAGTGACAAATGCTACTGAGATAATAATAATTCAGGGTAATGCAGAGTGGAAGGAGCCAATAACTTTCATTGGTCAACCAGAGAAGTCCTCTCCACAGAGGCAACATTTGACCAATGACCTGAATGAGAGGAAGATGCTACCCATCCGAAGCTCTAAAGAAAAGGCATTCTAGACAGAGATATAGCAGCACCTTCCTGGAACTCAAAAAGATGATGGAGTGAAAATGCCCTAAGAACTTTCAAGTTCTTATAATCAACTGGAGATCCAATTAAATATGAAGATTTCGATTCTGCAGGTCTGCGGTTTGCTCCCCAAAATGTGGTCAGCAACCTGGCCCACAAAGAAATTAAAATTTAACCTTTAAAACTCTTCATAATGATTTAATATTCACACAACAACTAAGCATGTCATCATTTTTCTAGTAATTCATTTTTAGTGCATTGGTCAGTGACATGTTAGAAATTAAAAAGGAAAAAATGAAAAACCTGACCCCTTAAAGACCATGTGAGAAACACTGCCCTTATGCCTAGAATACTGTAACTGAGGCAGAAACTATTCTATCCACTAAGACTGCAGAGAAGCTGAGAACATTTCAAATGCCAGAAGATTGAAACTAGACCCACACCTTTCACCATTAACTAAGATAGACTCTCACTGGATAAAAGATTTAAACCTAAGACGTAAAACCTGCAAAATTTTAACTGAACCCAAGATTGACTATTCCTTCCTGAAAAGTCAAAGTCACAAGGTAAGAGCTCGTTGAAGAAAAGCAGTTCATTCAAAACCAATATGGGGAGATGGCTGAACAATGTTGGAAAGACCACGTGACGTTCCTCAGCTGACCAGAAGGTGGTGAAAATGGAACGTGTGGGAGCTTTCTATGTGTAGGTCTAGATGTCTCATAAAAAAGGTTTCTTGCCATATGGCAGTCTGGCTGACATGAGCTAGATCAAAATAGAAAAGTGGCTAAGTGTTCACTATTTTCCTTCCTTAATTCCTATCAGGGACTTGACACCCATAGCATAGTAATTATGGTTCCGGCCACATTCACTGAGGCTGGCGGATTTGAAACCAGCCCGGGGCCAGCTAAGTAACAATGACAACTGCAACAAAAAATAGCCAGGTTTTGTGGTGTGCACCTGTAGTCCCAGCTACTTGGGAGGCTGAGTCAAGAGAATTGCTTAAGTTCAAGAATATGAGGTTGCTGTGAGCTGTAATGCCAGGGCAGTCTACCGAGGGCGACATTGTGAGACTATGCAAAAAAAAAAAAAAAAAATTCCTATGGGGATTCTACAATCATAGTTCTATAGTTAGTGGCTGAAAACAATTGGTGAAATTTGTGTTTGTTTTTTTGAGACAGAGTCTCACTTTGTCACCCTCCGTAGCATGGTGTGGCATCACTGATAATAGAGGTGCCCACCAAAATACCTGCTTAGTTTTAGAAACAGGGTCTCACTCTTGCTCAGGCAGATCTGGAACTCCTGAGTGCTGGGACTATAGCTCTGACCCATGGGCCCAGCCTTCTTTCTGAAATTCGGAAGCAAGAACATAAATAGGCATCAGGTGATTATTTGCTTGAAATAGAGTAGGTGCTGCTGTTGCAGAATCAGGTACTTAGAGTGGGCATAATGGGAAATAACTTGTATGCCTATTAAACCTTGAGAGGTGATGCTTAACTAAGTGGTCCTCAGCGCAGGCTTCCAGGTAGGATTTCATGGTCAGTTTGAAGAAGCACCTCATCTGTGACTCTGCCTTCCCACAGGTTCTGTGAGTCTGGGTTGTGTCATCCTGTGGTTTTCCTGAAGTGCCTGCATGTGCTGCTAAGTTTAGGTTAGTATCAAGCATGAGGGTTTCCAGATACATTTAAGTCCATGGAGTTTATTTATTGTTTTTGAGAAAGAGGTTACAGAGCTCGTATTTTCATTCCCATAGCAGAAATTGCTGGCAGGGGAGGGCACTGGAGGCGAAGAAATAAAAAAATGTATACTGGTTTTTATGTGGAATCTCCTTCTCCCTGACTCCTATGATAAAGAACAGGAAAGGGTGAATTTTTTTTTTTTTTTACTTCAGGGTCCCTCTGACTGTGGATATGGTTGGTGGTAGTAGTGGTTTATGGTGATGTCTTTAAAGGCATATTATCAAGGGTAGTGCCTGTAGCTCAAAGGAGTAAGGCGCCAGCCCCATATGTGGGAGGTGGCAGGTTCAAACCTGGCCCTGGCCAACAAAACAAAACAGGCATATTATCAAGATGCAGGAGTAATATGTCCAGATAATCTCCTCTGAGAAGGAAATCAAGGTAAGAAGGAGAAAGAAAAAAAAATGAATGTGAATGTGTCCAAGGTCCAGGGCTGTGCCCACTTTTTCTCCTGCAGTATCTTGTTAGATTTGGAAACCTTTACGTCTCTTGTGATGTTCCTGCCTAATGAGTTTGTTTCAAATACAAGGTTGTTTCTTGTAATAGTCAAGGGGTTCCAAAAATTCTTCTCCTGTACATATATGGCAGAGTCTTCTTTCTATTCTCTTCATCCAGGTTTCTCATAGGCCCTAAAAAATTCTCACCTTAAATTTATAACCCAAAAGGGTGAAAAAGTTCCCTTTCTCTCTGTTGAAAATATAAAATGTTGATACCCAAGAGTCCCATTGTGAATGAGGCTGGGTCATTAGATATTAGCAAAAGAAGGGGAATATGTGCAGTTTAGCTTCCATCTGGAAGTTCCATCAGTTCTACAAGAATAAGATGAAGCACATGCATTTTTACAGAAGATGGCATTAACTGCCTGAAGTAACTCAATGAATAATTAGAAAAGCCTGGCTTTCCACAATGCTAAAAAGGACATATTTAAAGACATGATTAGAGAATAGAAAATATGCCAGGTATCTGTACCTTGAACTTTGCCCTAAACTAGTTTTTTGTTTTAAAATTTTTTTTATCAGAGTATGACTGACTTTTTCTGCCCTATCACAGCAGTAATATTGTCTGCACTTGTGAAATGGTGTCATCTTTGTTTATTGGTTCAGAAATCAACTGGGATGAATCCAGTGTCTACAGTTCACTGCATGTTTGACAAAATATTATCGTGGGACCAGAAGCATTGACATCCCTGTTCAGCTTGTTAGAAATTTAGAAATGGAATCTTCGCCCCATATCTTCTGAATAAATTTCTACATTTTTTTCAAGATCTCCATTTTTTATTGCACACGTTTAAACTTCAGAGGTACCATTTAACTCACCATGACTTTTTTTTTTTTTTTTTTTTTTAGCAGAGTCTCACTATGTCACCCTAGTAGAGTGCAGTGGCATCACAGCTCACAGCAACCTCAAACTCTTGGGCTCAAGCAATTCTCTTAACTCAGCCTCCCAAGTAGCTGGGACTACAGGTACCCTCCACAATGCCCGGCTATTTTTTGTTGCAATTGTCATTGTTGTTTAGCTGACCTGGACCTGGTTCGAACCCAGCAGCGTTGGTGTATGTGGCTGGCAGTGAGCCCCGGCTATTTTTCTTGTAGTTGTTATTGTTGTTTGGCAGGCTCAGGCCAGGTTTTAACCCTCCAGCCCTGGTGTATGTGGCCAGTGCCCTAGCTACTGAGCTACAGGTGCCAAGCCTAACCATGACATTTTCGCATAGAAAATATAAGTAACTTGTACTGTATGATGTAAATAAGGCACAAAAGTATACATGGCAGTATTGGTGGCCTTTCATTTCTATTGTGTCAACCAAAAAAATGTAGTGTGTCCACTGGTTTGATGGGTGTTACACTGTTCCCTTTTCTCCGTGTTAGACAACAACTGAGGGAATATGTCTCTTCTATACTTACCTTATTAGGTAACTCCAGTCTTTCATATAAGTCACAATAAGTTCCCTTGACTCATTTAACTAAAAGTGAAATTTAGTCTCCCCCTGGCTTCTTGGTAAATATGTTTGTTTTTCAGGGAGTGTTGACATTCAAGGACGTGTCTATAGAATTCTCTATGGATGAGTGGGCCTGCCTGGACCCTGCTCAGCAGACTTTGTATCGGGACGTCATGTTGGAGAACTACAGACACCTGGTCTTCCTAGGTGAGGATAACTGAAATACACAATTCCTTGTCTACACTACGCAATTCATATTCTCTCTTTGTAGAATGTTTTTATTCAGTTTCTTCTTTGACTGCCTGAGTATCAGGTACTTCTTTCTAGGGAAAACTTAAGGATATCTCGGTATAGAAAAGAAAATATTGGATATGTTTTATTTTGACATTAATCTTACTCTTTTTTGAGCTGATTTATTTCCTTCACTGCATTAATGGTAACTTCTGTAATTTAGTGCCATAGATTGTTACCAATAGGTTTAAGTCTGATTTCTAGCACCAAATTTTATTTCAGTACTACAGGGTAGTGGAGTTAAGAATCCTCCAACTTTGGGTGGCACCTGTGGCTCAAAGGAGTAGGGCACCGGCCCCATATACCGAAGGTAGTGAGTTCAAACCCGGCCTTGGCCAAAAACTGCAAAAAAAAAAAAAAAAAGAGAGAGAGAGAGAGAGAGAATCCTCCAACTTTAAATACCTTTTAAAGATTCTAAAGTTTCTGTAAAGAAAGTCTTTTTGGAAATTATTATTTTAGGAACATTTAAAATGTTCTTTTCTCTACTTTAGCAAGGTAATAGATTGCCACCTGGAGAATCCAAATAAGAGTCATGTTTCTTTTTTCTAATAAAATAGGTCTTGCTCTCTCTAAGCCAGAGTTCATCTCCTGTCTGGAGGAAAGCAAAGAATCCTGGAAGGTAAAGACACACCAGGCAGTTGTCATGCACCAAGGTAGGTTGGAGTGAATGAGGCTGATAACACTGGTCAGAGGTTCATAGTTCAAGAAGAAAATCAAACAACACAATCTGTTTGTGGAAGCTCAGCTTAATTGGAAATAATTTCTGAGAAGCCTGGGTTTCTTTCTCTTTTCTCTTGTTCTTACATAAGGGCACCTCTGTTCTTTTCATTTATTTTAATTTTAATTTTCTTATAAACACAGAGTCTCACTCTCTTGCCTCACACTACAGTGACGTGGCATCAGCCTTGCACAGAGCAACCTGAAGCTACTGGGTTCAAGTGATTTTTCTCTCTCAGTCTCCCAAATTGCCAGGACTAAAGATTTCTTCACATTGCCTGGCTAATGGTTTTTCTATTTCTTTCTTTTTTTTTTTTTTATCCAAATATAAGTCAGGTCTTTTAATAAGTTACTTCCTATTCATCATTTTACAGTATTTATGAAATGAATTAGTGCAATACATCTTGAGGTATTATTTAAGAGGTGAATATCTTATAGATTTGGATTTGTCATCCCTATTTCTTGGCATTCAATAATATAAGTATCTTTAGAGGCATCTTCTTCATCTTCTGATTTCTTCACCTTAAATTTAGCCTTTGCTAGTTGTTCAGCAAAATGTATAGCTGTTTGCATATGGAGTGTAACTAGTCCTGTTTTTATTCTGGAAACTCTACTGACTAATGCCATGAAAATAATCAGCTGATCTTGCAGATACTCATCCACAGTCCCGCCATGTCTAAGATTTGCTAGTAGCATTTAAGCTTCAATTCCAACCTTGTCTGCATTTACACTTCGTTTACCAAGTGATGACCCAGAAAACAAACAGCAAGTGGATGTCTCAGCAATGATTATTATTCCATTTCTGTTGCCATATGCTTGGTCTTTATGTTCTTGAACAGGCTGAAAGTTAACATACAAATCCCTGATTTCCTTTCTGATGCATCTAACAGCTGCCGCTGCCATATCTTTTGCTACTTTAAATGGCAAAACACCAGCAACAAAAGCTCTTCCATATATCTTAGTCACAGTGCCATGGTCAGTTAAATTTATTGGGTTCAATTGTTTCACTGGTGACATTCGGACAATCACTTCACCACCACCTTTCAGGTTATACCCCCTCATTTTAATGTCACAATTAAACTGGAAACCAAATTTTTAAACAATTGGCTTGAAAACCATTACTGTGTAATTGACCTGTGGTGCCATTTCAGCATTAGTTCCACCTTTCAAACGAAGTTCTGATGGAGATGCAGCAAAGAGAACACGGGGCATTGAGACCTGCATTAAGAGGCACACGCTCCCTGCTCTCTTGGTATCTGCTGTGTGGATTCCACCCTTGATCTTCTCTGGTGTAAAGGTTATTTCTGTTGAGCCGATTTCTGCCCCCTCTAGTTGCCCATCACATAAATCTCGAACCATTTCCAGTCCAGATAAATGTTGAGGCCTCAGTCCTGGAATGCTGCAGCCTGCCCGGATCTTCTGCACCCGAAAAGGCAGGCCCTGGAGACAACTCAGGGCCGTAGAGACTCTCAGAATTGGCTACTCCCTTCCATGATCCCGCCGTCAACCTCCACCTGCTGCCCTGCCATGGGGGGTGTCCTGGGGCCTGTCCTGAAACAACTAGGCCTGCACCGGAACCGGAGGAAGATGACACATGGCCTCCTGCCCCACAGCTCTGAAACCTTAGTTGGTTTTTCTATTTCTTTAGTAGAGCAGGGATCTCACACTTACTCAGGCTGGTCTCAAACAACTGAACTGAAGTAATTCTCCCAACTTGTCTTCTCAGGGTGCTAGGTTTACAGTAGTGAGCCACTATGCCTGTTCTTGGTTTTAACTTCCAGAAGGACTTAACTTTTCAGTGATATTCCTTTTAAGTTACAGTGGGAATAAAAGAACTTTCTGTGGCTTACATATGAATGCAGGATGTCACTGCTCTTCCATTGATTTTAAGGACATAAAATATTTATGTATTTTTTAGTATCTCTGTGAATTTTTTTTTTCTTTTTGGACAGATTCTCACTATATTGCCCTCGGTAGGGTGCCCTTGCATCGTATCTCATAGCTACCTCCAACTCCTGGGCTTAAGTGACCCTCTTGCCTCAGCCTCACAAGTAGCTGGTACTAAAGGCCCACAACTTTTGACTACTTTCTCTATTTTTAGTAGAGATGGGGGTCTAACTCTTACTTAGGCTGGTCTCAAACTCCTGTGCTCCAGCTATACACCCACTTCAGCCTCCCAAAGTGATAGGATTGCAAGGATAAGCCACTGCATTTGTCTATTATGAATAATGCTGTGATGAATGTAAGAACATGTATCTTCCCCCTTCTGCAGCATGTGTATTTTGGATATATACAGGTGTGAGATTGCTGGATCAAATACTAACTTTTAATTTTAGTTTGCTGAGACTCCTTCATACATTTTAATAGACTCTGCAATGTTTTTCCTCACCAACATTTCAAAAAGTTTCCAATTTCACATTACCTTGGCAACCTTTATTTAGTGTTCATTGTGAGTATGATGTACTACTTCATTGTGATTTTGCTTTGCATTTCTCCAATGATTAGTGAAAGAACCAGACCAGTGCCATCTTAAGAGTTAAGTTTTGCTCCCCCCACTCCCCTGCCCAGTAAGTTTCACCTTCTAGGCAAGCCCAGGCATCATGAGACAACTGCCCACCAATCAGGGACCCTTCCCCCCCACCTAACCAAACCATAAGCGCTCCCTTTGTTACAAGCTGTGCATGCCCAACCACTGCGCTGGACCATAAAAACCCTGTGCTCTAGAGCTCAGGGCTCTTGGCATGGATCCGTTGTAACGGAGACCCTGGGAGTCCAAGCTTGAACTTGCAATAAATCAGCTCTTTTGCTTTTGCATTGAATTCAGCTCCTCGGTGATCTTTGAGGGGATTTCAACTGGGCACAACATTTTGGTGCATTGGCCAGGAAGATCCCTCAGGACCCCCTGAGGACATCCGACCTGAAGAGCTGATACGTGGTAAGTGTTTGTCTTGTCTATTGTGCTAATTTTTGGGATTGAAGGTCTGTGCATAGTGTGGTCTGCACAAAGTCAACATGGACGCGCTGGAGGCTGCTGGCCAGGAGTGCCATGGAGACGTCCCGGCCTCTTCTGAAGTGCAAAACTCAGTGTAGGTTGTAGAGGTAATCCCACCAGACTGGGACGTGGAATCCCCAGGGCCTGGTGTGGAAGAAGTGGTTTTTGTGCCCAGGCAATTTCACAGGTCGCTCCCGCAGTACGGTCAGAGACCATCAGATTACTTTCAGTTTTGTTTCCGCGGACTGTCTGGTTTGTCCTTTGGTGTGCCATGTGTTTCATTGGTGTCTTTGTGTGGTTGTGGCTGGCCTTGACGGGGAGACTCTAACTTAGACTGTAACATGGGACAGACTTAAACAACCCCCCTTTCCCTTTTCCTTGACCATTTCTCAGACTTCAAGTCCAGGGCACAGTACCTAGAACTCATGGTGAAAAGAACTAAACTCATCACTTTTTGCAGCAGTGAGTGGCCAACCTTCAATGTTGGCTGGCCTCCCGAGGGAACCTTTTACCTTCCCATCATTTATCAGGTTAAGGACATTGTCTACCGCTCACAGACCGGTCATCCCAACCAG
>CAUYPK010128602.1:0-16575 GCA_963574355.1 Loris lydekkerianus
AAATTTCAAAAATAAAAATATATACCCAAAGCAATTACAATAATTGAGGAATCAGTAGGTTAAATGCTTTTCCATATTTATTGCTAAAGAAAAACTGTAAACTAGCAACAACTTTAAAACTTTAAATAAAGTGCAGAAAACCGTAGCTTAACATGTAATCAAGCTGTGGGTTATACAGCTGTGGGTTAAATAGTTCAGTGGAATACAGTTTAGTTCAGCCTCCTACCTCTTCAGCTCAGCAGCGACTTGTGGACTGAGCTGAAGCACCGCCCCCTCAAGCAGACGGCAGAAGACGACTAGAGACTACATGCATTTGATTAGGTGCGCTCGCACCGAATCAAATAACCTGTATGACCCGAGTATAAGCCAAGTTCGGGTTTTTCGGCACAAAATTTGTGCCGAAAAAACTCGGCTTATACTCGAGTATATACGGTAACTTAATACTATAAACTTAAAATTAGATCGTATAATTCCCCATGTTGGTCGACAGGTTCAACACCATTTCTACCAGAATATATTCCAACTTCTTTGCCAAAATTGATAAGCTGATTAAAATTCATATGAAAATGCAAAAAACACAGACTGGCCGAACTGATCTTGAAAAGAAGAACAATATTGGAATGTTTGTGCTTCCCAGCCATATTCATAATACAGCAGAACCTCCATAGCTGACCCCCCTCCCTACACTGACCACCGCATACAAGGTGACCTAATTTCCATAGACCAGACATGCACCCCATGTGCGTATTAGTACAGTAGGCCTAGTCCCTTATGCTGATCACCTCCATATGTTGATAAGCTAGTCACAGTCCCTTAGGTGGTCAACTCACAGAGATTCTACTGTTATTTGCTGATGAGTATATCGATGCCAAGATAAAAATAAACTTTTGTAGGCAGATACCACTTCTTATCCTGGAATTTGTTTTACAGAGCCAAATAATAACTTTTTTTAAAGGTGTTAATGTACTTCTAGGAGAGTGTAGTTCACTGAGAATAGCACAAGTTTAGCCATCAGAGCCCTGTGTGTTATGGCTGCTTCAAACCTCACTTGCAACGTGTCGATGCAGAAATGCTGTTGTTTTGTTTCATTATTGTATTTAAAGAAATTGCTTAATTGCAAGCCATGAAACCCAGTATTTTAAAATCATAAATAAAAACAGGAATACATCGGCCCAGGTGCCACACTGCAGGAAGCAGACGGTGCTTGTGGCAGGAGGAACTGTGGGATCCTACAATTGGATTCTAGGGGTGTTTGCCCTCTGCTTTTTTCTATGATTTCTTCTTAGGGGATGACATTATTCTCTGATATTAACTTCACCATAGCTGGGCCTGCATGACCATGAGAAGCTCTGGATTGGTGTACTTATGGGGTATGAAAACCAACAATAACAAAAAGTACACCTTTTAATTTACTTACATTTGAAAATCTTTGGGAACCTGACTAGATCAGTTTGGGTGGTGTGCTCCTCCCACACTTTCCAATTGTAGAAGCAGGTGGTTCCGGGCAGCAGGGCGGGAGGTGGGGGGATCCTACACTAACCCTACAGGGTGCAAAGAAAACATTTTGTGATTAGCATACCCTTCGGGAGAAAAAGAAAAGGTGATTAGACATTAGGGAGACGAAACAACGCATAGATGTCATACATACTGTATTATTTTCTGCTTTAGGCTTAATAACATGAAGTTCATAGCCCCATATGCTAAGTGAAATAGTCTATTTGAAGCTGTTTTGAAGTCCAAGTCTATACATTGCATCAAATCGTGTAAGTTTTTTTATTGCGCAATAATAATAATAATAATAATAATGCAAAAAAAGTAACATTCACATTGTCAAATAAGAGTATGTCTATCATAGAATGCTTTGACTCTGACGTTCAGTATGGAGTCATCAGTTAACTTATTGTCATTTTTTTCCCAAAGTCTCAAAAAATATATAACTAATATTTATAAATAAAAATAAAAAATAATTTTAAAAAAGATCATGCCAAATCTTATAGACAATAGAAAAAGAAGAAATAATTCAAAATCATTCTACTTCATCTGGATACACCTGATATTAAAATTGGAAAAAAAATATTATAATAAAGGGGAAATTACAAACATATTTCACTTACAAATGAGGATGCAATGAGCAGACATAGAAGGAGGGAGGGGGTGAGGGAAAGGAAAAGAAAATAATAACTAATTCTCACATAAATTGGATTTAATTTTGACCAAAGTACATTACTTAAACATTAATTTTTATTTCAATTTGTTAATATGTTGTTTAGGATATTGCATCCTCATTTAGCCATTTCTTATTACAGTGATCTCTTCTACTTTGGGCTTAACATGTTCTTTTTTTTTTTAGCTTTTTAAAATGGAAATTTACACATGGGTGTGGGTTTGGGGCCTTTTTAAAGATGTAAATTTTCCTCTAAGCACCTTTTTAAAAATAATTTTGATGTCTTGTGTTTCATTTTAATTTAGTTGAAAACATTTTCTAATTTCTCTTGTGATTTCTTTTTTAATCTATGAATTATGTGTGTCATTTAGTTTCCTAATATTGGGGAATTACTCCAGATATTTTTTTGTTATTGATTTCTAAATTTAATTCATTCTAATCAGAAAACATACTCTGTATAATTTTGATCCTTTTCAATTGACATGGTCTGTCTTGATAGTGTATGTGCACTTGAAAAGAATATGTAATCTGCTATTGTTGTATAAAGTGTTCTATAATTTAAGTCATTTGTTCTATTGTTCATATTTTTAATATCATTACTGATTTCCTGCTTTTATCAATTACTCAAACAAAAGACTTGATATCTGCAACTATAACTTTGGATTTGTTAATTTCTCCTTTCAGTACTATCAATTTTCTTCATGAATTTTGGAGATGTTTTATAAGTCCACACACATTCAGATTGTTAGGGCTTCTTAATAAGCAAACTGCTTTATCATTAGGAAGCATTCCTACTTATCTCTGGTAATATCCCTTTTCCTGAAGTCTATTTTATCTGATATTAATACGTCCCTTCCAGCTTTCTTTTGGTTAGTGTTTGTAGGTATAATTTTTTTATTTTTCTTTTAATATGTTTGTCTTTGTATTTTGAGTGGATTTCTTATAGAAAGCATCTAGTTGAATTTTGATTTTTTCTTTAATCCTGTCTGACAATCTCCAATCTTAACTGGAGATTACACCTATGTAATTACCAGTGAACATGATTGAATTTAAAAGTACTATCCTGCAATTTTTTCCTATTACTCCCACTATGTTCTTTGTTCCCTTTTCCCTCTGCTCCTGTCTTCCTTTGATTAACTGAATAACTTTTAGTATTCCACTGTTAGCTTTTTAACTATGCCACTATTATTTTTTGGTGATTTTTCTATGATTTAAATATGCAACTTTGACCTATTACATTCTTGCCTCAAAGACTGTTATACAACTTCACACATAAGAACCTTGTAACAAGATACCTGCATTACACTCTCCCAACCATTGTGCTACTGTTGAAATTTTATATATGAAGATATATATAAAAATATATAATGTACATATATATAGACATATATTATCCACATATGTTATAAACTTCATGGCGTAGGTTATTAAGTAAGAAATGTCCAATATCCTTAAGTACTAAGTTTCACCATTGATCTCTGACATTTCACTTTGACACTTCTTGGCTTTTGGTTTTTGTTTTGTTCTGTTTTTATTGTGAAGGTACATCCTCATTCTTTCACATACACGTTTTGGCTTGTGATTATCTTTCAAAAGAAATTTTAGAGCAATTCTTGTGAAACTATCAATAAGTCAAAACTTCATATTATTATTTTTTTCCTACTTACCCTTCCTTTTTATTTATTCTTTTTATTAAATCATAATTTTAAAAAGAGTTCCATTGTGGAACCAATGCAACATGGACAGCTCAAAATATCAATGAAGTGTTTGAGAAGGATGTGGCTAATGAATGCTCGGTACACTGATGGTTTGACAAGTTCTATTCTGGTTATTTTAATGGTAACAATGAGTCAAGTGGGTGACCTGAGACCAAGGGGGATAATGATGAACTGAAAGCTAGAGTGGAAGTAAGCCCATCTCAACCTACACGTGAATTAACAGCAAGGTTTGAGGTTATTATCCTAACCATTCTGGACCATGCAAACAAATCAGCAATGAAAAGAAACTGGATAAATGGGTATGAATTAAATGAGTGTCAGAGGGAAACTGCCTCCAAGCTTGCCTTTCTTTGCTGCCACAACATAAAGGTGAACCATTTCTACACCATATTGATGCATGTGATAAAAACTGGATTCTTTCTGACAATCACAAGCATTTGGGGCAATGATTGGGTAAGAAAGTGTCAAAATAGTCCCAAACTTAATATTCGTCAAGAAATGCTAACAGTGTTTATTTGGGGGTCCAGCACTGGTATTATCCACTACAGCTTCATGAAAGCTGGGTAACTGCAGAAGATGCCTATTGCAACCAATTGGATGAAATGGTGAGGATGCTAGCAATTAAGCAGCAGAGATAGGTCAATAGAGACAGGACAATCCTCTTGCAAGACAACGCTGTCTCACAAACAGTGCTCAAACTATAGAACCTGGACTCAGGAGCTCTCTGCCACCCCCCATATTTACCAGACCTGTACTGACTGACTACCACTTCTTTTAGGATTTGGACAACTCCTTGCAAGAAAAACTATATAATTCTCAACAAGCCATAGAAAATGCCTGTTGTGATTTCATCCCCATTCACTCTCCAGGCTTCTTCACTGCTCCTGTTAAGATGACAAAACTGTGTTGATAGTTTCGGCACATACTTTGATTCATTATAATGCTTCTTGTTTGAGATATAATAAACTAAACTTTTGGCTCAAGGTGTTTACCTTCTTCCATCCACAGAGCATTTTCTAATGTCTGAATATCCTTGTTTCTTCAATAAAATCTATACATGGCAAACCCAACACAGGCAAAAGATGTTGCATTGAGCCTTATCCTACAGCAAAAGCAAAGGCTGCTATCCAACCACATAACTAAAATTATTAAGCTGGAGTAAAGTGACAATATGTTTATTTAATAGGTAATTTCTCTAGAAATGCAAGGTATTTGCTTATGGGTCACATTTACTTGAAGAAATGGTAAAGCAAAAACGAGTATTACAGCTTACCATTATGGCAATATTCATGAGAAATGAAGACAGAATTTCTCTAAAACCAAAATCAATGAAAAGGCAGGATTTAATTTACAAACTTTTTTTTTACAGAAAAAGATCAAACAACACTTTTTGGCAATAAGATATTAGAATTATATTAAAAACAATATAGTGTACAAATAGTAGTGTCCATTTGATGAAGGTTTCTGAAGTGTTTCACTAACCTAAACTTCATTTTTTGACAAAGGGAAGCCTGGGTGAGTTTCTGCAAACTGAAAAGTGCTGTTCCACCCATTCATTTATTCATCAAATATTAATATGATCTTACTTTGTGTAATGCACAGTTCTGGGTGCTGTAGAAACATCAATCAAAAAACAAAGAGAGAACAATCTCTGCCCTGTTGATTTGTCTTGAGATATTAAATGAGTTAATGTATATAAAATGAACATGTATTAGGTAATAATATTAAATACGTGTTAGCTATTATCTTAGTTTTATTATTTATCATTTAAACACATGCTAGCTATTATCTTAATTTTATCATTCTAGGTGTTGGGTAGGAAGAGAAGGCCCAAGGGTACGACTGACTCCAGTGGACAGTGCTGTGGCCCCTCCTGCTTGGAGCCCCAGACTGGCCTGCCTGAGCTGCCCATTTGGCCTGAAATAAACAAAAGGAGAGGAAGCCCCAAAATACTCCTTTTGGAAGTATCCGGCAAGTATCTTTTTTTTTTCTTTTTTCTTTTTTAGTTGTTAGTCATTTGCTAAACTAGGAAATTAATCTTTGTAGCAAATCCCACTAGATGATTCCAAAGGGAGATATCAGCTGCCAACTTCCCTGGCCAGCTACCTCTTGGACGCCTTCACAACGAGAAACTTTTGCCTCACACACAATCCCATGATTCAAAACCAAAATTCCAACCAAACCCACAGCCTGGTGGGATGTAGCTACACAGGCAATTGTATTCCACTAGCTGAAGCAACCGGCGCAGACGGCCAGGCACTACCAGATGTGGTGAAGGCCACATGAGGGACGCATGACTTTGGTGCTCACAGAATGCACAGTCACAAACAAAGAGTCATGGGGCAATGACAAGAGGGGCCACGGGTGCTGCTCTAAGAAGCTAATAAGGGGCTTCATATTCCAGGGGAGGCTCCAGGAAGGTGCGTTGGCCATGACAACCTGAACTGGTCTCAGAGATAACCAGAACTCACTGGAGGAGGGAAACAAGCATGTGAGGAGTGGGAGTGCAGGAGGACGTGGAGGGGAGGGCAGCAGGCAGGGGAGGAGGAGAGGGAAGGTGCTCCATGGCCACAGGAGACAGCTTGAGTTGTATCCAGTTTAGACAACACTGGAAGGGCCACAGGAGGGTCCCAGCAGGAAAGCGGGCTTTAGATTTCATTTCAAGTGGAGGCTGGTGACTCTTGGAAAACAGATTTGAGGAAGGCAAAGCTAGATGAGTTGGGATGTGGGGCTTGTGATGGTCCAGGTGAGATGACAGGGGAAAGAGAGCTTTGAGTGATATAGGAGGTAAAATCAGCAGAATGTGGCAATTGGTGGGAAGGAGGGATGAAAGTTTGAAGAGTCCCAGGGTTGATGGCAATAATAACCGACATTTACTGAGCATGTATTATACCATATTGCATACATATGTATACCATCCTGAGTATGCTCAAATACTCACTCATTTAATTCTTCTAATAACCCTCTATGTCCAGTATTATCATTCCCATTCTATGGATGGGTAAACTGAGGCACAGAAATGTGAGCAGCTTTCTGAAAGTCATATGATTAGCAAATGATGAGATCCCGATTTATACCCTGTAAGGAGAGGCCCTTGGGGCCTTCTCTTCAATGCTATGCTGGCCCATGTAGGGTGTGCCCTACTCTAAGTGCATTCCATGTGGGGGGTTCATTTACTCCCGGGATGACCCTCTGAAGTAGGTACTCACACTCACACTCCAAGGGAACTCATGTCCAGAGATTTAAAGTAATTGCCCATATGGCTGGTAAGTGGAGGGGCTGGGGATGGAACCCAGGGTGGTTTGGCAACTGTCCACCCTTCAGTGGGTTCACTCCTGCCACTCCTGTGAGGCACTTGTGATTGGCCTCTGGATGGGGTCAGAGGACACCAGTATGTACAGGTCTGAGGGGCCTGAGGAAGGGGCGGATGTGGGTCCAGGGCTTTGCAGTGCCCTGGGCTGCCTGAGAGGGGATGTGGAGCAGCAGGGCTGACTCGAGATGTAGAGATATCATGTCCTGGATAGTGAAAAGAGGTACAAGGATGGGAACCAGGCAGCCCATCTTGGAGGGGTGTCCCAAAAGAGAAGCTCAGGTGAGCAGCCACAGAACCATCACACAAAGGGACTCTGCTGCCACGGCTGGTGAGTCAGAACATAGAGGGCACCAGCAGGGGTCACAGCGTGCCCATCCTGTGAGGGCCGACGTCAGGTGCCCGCTGGGGAGGCACTGTGGCCAGCAGCCAGCATGGGAAGCAGTCCTCACATGCCACAGGCCCCATAGGAGAAAGCTTGAGTTTTATCCAGTATAGAAGACACTGGAAGGGGCACAAGAAGCTCCCAGCAGGAAAGTGGGGCTTCAGATTTCATTTCAGGTGGGGGACAGTGACTCTTGGAAAGAGTCAGAAAGCAGGAATGGCCAGAGACAGAAAGCAGGAATCCTACTTGGCCACAGGTGCCACCCTGGCAGGGCTATGAAGTGTCTTCTGAGGGACAGGCTGAGGGATGAAGGCAGGAGCGGGGGAGGGACACACCTCCTCTGGAGAGGGTGGGTGGGGGAAAGCCCTGGGTGGCTCCTCCGGGCTCCCCACAGCCACCAGAGACAGCCCTCTCCTCACTACGCTGCACTGCCCAACACTGGACAGCCAGTGGTCCCATCTCTTCCAACAACAGACAGGCTCCAAAAGGCCTCAGGTTCTCTCTGCTCCTTGGCTGAGAGCAACAGCATATGAGCAGTGCGAGGTGGGGGTCCTTCCTGTCTCCAGCCCTACAGGAGGTATTTGGGGAAAGACAGGGGCAAAGACCTCCCTCTGACCGGGGCCTGCTGGCCAGCCTGATATGATCAGACCCTAGACAGGCACTGTAAGAGCCACGTGGCAGGGACCCCATCTAGCTCAAGCCCCAGCAAACATCCAGGGCCTAGCAAGTAGGGCTGCCAGATTAATGTAGAAACAGAAGACACCCCACTGAATTTGAATTGCAGGTAACCAATGCATAATTTTTAGTTAAAGTGCACTATCCATGGACTGAAACATTATGTGCTGATTATCTGCAATTAAAATGTGAAATTAAAATTAGCATGTGAAATTTACTAAATGTAGAATATAAATGTCTTAACACAATAACTATGAAAACACCGTGAAGGCTGTGTTAACCAGCTAGATGAAAATATTTCAAATTGTATATGAAACCAGCATGTTGTGCCCCATGATTGCATTAAAGTACACAGCTATGATTTAATAACAAAAATAAAAGATGGGGAAAAAAATGTAACTGGGCGTCTGCATTTTACCTGGCAATCCCGCAAACAAGGTGTTGTGCACCTGCTGAATATAAATACTTGTGTACTCAAAGAAGCCATCCCCACTCAAATCTATCACTGCCTTTCACTGCAAAGGAAGGGCTGACTACTCATGTTTTCATCCCATGAGATGGGAGGAGAGGCCAGGCAGCTGACCCTGGCTGCAGGCCTGTTTCTCCTGCTCACCTACCTGCAGACCCTACACCTAAATCTCTGGATCTACCCATGCTCTCCCCAGCAGGACTAAGTGCACTGAGTAAACATCTACCCTGTCAAGCCTCCAATCACCCACACGCTGCACCTAGAAGCCAGGTGACTGGCAGGACACACTCATGAGAAGGCAGGAGATGGAAACTATCCAAGGCTTGAGAACCATAGTAGAGAAAAAAAAAAGAAAAGGAAAGGTGTGTAGGGAGAGGTAGTTAGCATAAAAATTTCTGATGTCACAACTAACTTTACGAAGCTGTTTCCTCACAAGTCAGAGGAGGAACAGCAGGACAATAAACTAGAAAGAAATAAGAAGCCTGGAATATGTCACAGAGAGCACCAACTTCTCCCTAGGCCCACTTTAAAATAGAGATGACCTCTTCCCCTCACTGCCTTCCTGGGGATTCCTGTGGCCGGATTTTCTACAGGTTAACTCCCTGCTGCAACAGTGGGTATAGAGGGAAAGGAAGAAGGGTAAGGAAGGGGAGGAGCCTCAGAGCTTCATGAGCACACTGAGCTGGGCCAGGAGGGCAGGAAAACTAGAAGGTCACGGGACAATTAGACTGACGGCTGGTGAGGGTATGTATCTGAACTGTCCTGTTCAACACACATGGTAAGGGCGCCAAGAAAATTTTTATTAATTAATTTCTATTAACCACCTCTTGTTTCTCCCCTTGAAACCTAAAGCTAGAACTGTAACTTCACCCCAGGGCTCTGATACTGGTATTGGGGAAGCATCTTTCTAAAATCAAAAGAAATTTTGATTCTTGATGACAGTATAATAAAGCTCTTATAAAATCAAGCTTACATCAAGACAAAAAATAAAAATAGCTGAAGCAAAAGGAAACATTTTGATACCTGTAACACCTTTGTTGTAAATATATGCAATTTATAAATATTAAATATATGAGACATTTTGTTATGTGGTCTAGTAATTTCTATGCCAGATTTGTAAATAATTGACTAGAAAGTGACTGTAAGGACAGCTTTGCTTCTTTGTAATGGTAACAAGTTCCACTGGGCAAAATTTAAAGAAGAATTTTGTTTTCTTTCAACATGCATATAAGAAAATTCTCAGCTTTCATCATCAGGTTATTTTGATCCAGTGTAAAACTGTCATGATAATTTAAAGCTGCTGCCTTTCTTCTGTTTGTGAAATTTCCATGTCGTGCTAGGAAGCTTCCTAAAAAGACACTGTGGTTGTCAATTCTTCTCAATACCGTGGTGTTCAAATCATCCTGGGTGCTCAAACAAACACATTCTGGATGCCTGAGACACATTCAAATAAATTAAAATCAATGGGAGTAGGTACAAAAAATATTTTTGCTTGAAAAACACATCAGATGATGTCATTTTTTCTTCAACAGCTTTACTGCGATATAATTTACATACTATAAAACTGACGTATTTCAAGTGTACAGTTCTTTACTAAATTTCTATAGAGTTGTGCAACCATCAACACAATTCCATTTTAGAATATTTCTATCAAGCCTCACAATGCCCAATGCCCACGTGCAGCTGATTCCTATTCCCATCTCCAAAATTTGATTTCTGTCTCTATAAATTTTCTTGGCATTGAATATGAATGGAATCATACAATATGTAGTTTTCTGTGTCTGGTTTCTCTCATTGAGATTAATGTTTCTGAGCTTTATCCATGTTATAAAACGTAGCAGTGGTTTGTTTCTTTTATTGCTGAATAAAATTCTATTTTATAGATCTACTACATATTGCTTATCTATTCACCAGTAGACGGATATTTAGACTGTCTTCACATTTTGACTATTATGAATGACATTGCTATGAACAGTTATATATAAGCTTTTTGCTTTTTTTTTAATTTCAGAATATTACAAGGATACAAATGTTTTAGTTGCATCAATTGCTTTTGTACAACTTAATTCTAAGTTATAAGTGTGCCCATCACCCAGACAGTGTACACATTGTACCTGTTAGGCGTGGTTTCATCTACCCCCTTCTCCTCCTTCCCACCTGCTTAATTTCTGTAACCCTGTGACCTTTCCTTTAAGCTTATCAACTGAAGCATCTAAGGTTGTCAGTGACTCACTACAAAGCTTCCTTCTTCCCATTTAACCCGGTGGCACATATGTACATCCAGGTTGAAAACTACTGAAAACCAACCTATGTATCAAGAAATTATCTGGGTCAGTTTAAGCAAAGCTACAAGTCTAAGGTCAAAGGGGGTAGATGGGAAGAAAGAAGCTATGTAGTAGGTCCCTGACAATCACTCATTAAGGTTAAAGGAAATATCACAGGGTTAGGATACAGGAGGACACCTATCAAGAAATAAATATACAAAATAAAAATATTTTCCTATAGAACTATCAAAGAGCAAAGGCTGCAGGAAGCTTTAATGAGCTGAATTCCACAGAGGGATAAGCATTTTTTAATAGATTGGATATTGCATAAGAAAGGAATGAAGAACTTGAAGATAGATCCAAGGATATTATCCAAATTGAAGCGTAGAGAAAAAAGACAGGAAAAAAAGAACATGATTCCAATGATATGTAAGACAATACAAAGCAGTGTAGCATTTGCATAATTAGAGCAGAAGGAAAGGAAAGAAATGGGGAAAAAATATTTAAAGAAATAATGGACAGAATATTTCCAAATTTAATGAAAAAACCTAAACCCACAGAACCCAGCGGCTTAAAAACAAACTCCAAACACCACAGACACATAAAACCACATGTAGGCCAACATAACCAAACTTTGGGGAAAAGAAGAGGAAAATCTTAAAAGCAGCTACATGGGTAGCTTTACATGCAGGAAGTTTACATGCAGGGAAACAGCTGAACGAATGATGACTATTTTCTTACAAGAACCAAGGAATCACAAAGTCAGTCAAATGACATCTTTTCAATGTGTTCAAAGAAAAATAAACTATTAGCACAGTATTCTGTACTTATTGGCAACATCTTATAAAGGAAAAAAAATGAATAAATAAAATAATTCTTCAAAAAAATAGAAATGGGGGAAATTGATTGCTGGAAGACCTATTCCACAAAAATTGTTAAATATGTATGTAAATAAGATGTAAGTTAGAAATTTGGATAAACAAAAAACATCAACAGTGGTGGAAGTGGAATAAATTGAAATAAAATAAAATAAACTTTTCTTATTTTTATTAGTTATAATTAAATTTATTAATTAATTAAAATTGTGTGTTTGCAGCATATTTAAAGGCAAATCATGTGACGATAACAGCAGAAAAGATGGGAGAAGAATTAAGAAAACAATGTCTAAGGTCCTTACACTACATGGGAAGAAGTATAATAGTAACTGAAAATAATCTCTAATTCATTAAATATGTATATTGTAAATCATGGGTCAATACTTAAAATGTTTTTTAAAAGTATAAATAATAAGTCAATAAAAGGGATAAAATGGAATAACACACAAGGTTCAACCTGCCCAAGAACAAGTAGAAAAATGGAAAAAAAGAAACATAAATAGGTAAAAATAAGCAATTAATATAATAAATTTAAATTCAAACATGTCAATAATCACTTCCTATGCAACTAGTCATTGGCTAAAAGTTAGATATTGTCAAATTAGATAAAAGGGCAAGACTCAATTATATGTTATCTATAGAAACCCACTTTAATGACATAGGTAGGCTAAAAGAAAAGTATGAAGAAATGTATACAGGCAGTCCCCGGGTTACAAACAAGACAGGTTCTATAGGTTTTTTCTTAAGTTGAATTTTTATGTACCTGTTGGAACAGGTACATTTACTTATTACCTGTAATAGCCTCCATTCATAAGTGCGAATCATAGATCAGTCAGATATTTATAACTCAGGGACTCACGGCAATAACCTCTGTTGACAAGTGCAAGTTGTATGTAAGTCAGATGTCTATAACTCAGGGACTACCTATACTATGAAAATGCTAAACAAAACAAACTTGGGGTGACTATATTGATATAACAAAATACACTTCAGGACAAGAAATATTTTCAAGAATAAAGACAGAAATTACATAATAACAGAGTCAATTCTCCAAGAAGGAATAACAATTCTGTGTATACATTAAAAACAACAACAAAAACCTTCAAAATACTTGAGTTAAAGTATTTTCCTCTTCTCTTAGTCATTCATAAAACAAGTAGGCAGAAAATCTTTAAGGATACATATGATCTGCAGAGCACACTTAACCAACTTGATCTAACTGACATTTATAGAACTTTCTTCCTAACTATATCAGAGTACACATTCTTTTCAAGTGTACATGGAATATTACATATACTGAGCCATAAATTTCAAAGAATAAAATTCATACAAAGGATGTTCTTGCAGCATGACAGCACTTTTAAATAACTCATGGGTCATAAGACTCAGGGGGAGTCTTATGGAAATTTTAAAACTATTTTTAACTAAATGAAAATACAATATATCAAAATCAAAATGCAGCAAAAGCAATGCTTAAAGAGAAAGGTTAGTATTAATTGACTGCATTGGGCAAAAGGGAATGTCTAACAGCAGTAACCTAACTTCACCTTAAGAGAAAGGGAGAGGGAAAGAAAGAGCTCATTAAATTAAGCAAAAGCAAGCATAAGGAAAGAAATAATAAAGATTGGAGCAGATATGAATAAATTTAAAACATAAAACAATAGAGAAAATCAACCCCACTAAATATTGAAAACTTGACATAATTGATAAACCTCTATTCAAACAGATAAGAGAGAGAAGGTGGGTACAGGAATACAGAGCGAACACAAAACATCAAGAAAGAAAGAGAGAAATCACTATTGATCCTACAGATATTAAAAAGATGATAAGGGGCCATCTGTACCCGCTGGACCTCCGGAAGAGCTGTGCTGCGACCAGCTATTAGAGCCCACCCGGACGGCGGTAAGAGCTGTGCAGCGACCAGTGACCTATGCCTGCCCGGACTTCCGTAAGTGCCGCAACCCACGACCTACGCCCGCCGGGCCTCCGCACTCCCTAACCATGAACTACGGGACCGCACAACCCCACGTCTCCCTCCTGTACCCTCCCTGCCTCCACACCTGCCCACTCATCTGGCCAGGGACTCTGATAGCCGCGTGTCCTCCAGAGCCCTCCCTTCCTCTGCGTGGAGCCCTTCCCCTGGCCAGAGACTACTAGAGCCTTGGACCCTCTGTGCCAAAGTCACACAGGGCGTGGGGTGGTGCACACAGTTCTGGGAGTGCTTGGCGTCCAGTGACTTTGGCACAGAGAGCCCAAAGCTCCAGCAGTCTCTGGCCAGGAGAAGGGCTCTGCAGAGGGAGGGAGGGCTCCAGAGGGCACGCAGCTACCAGAGTCCCTATCCAGATGAACGGGCTAGTGTGGAGGCTGGGAAGACACAGGAGGGAGCACGCAGGGTTGTGTGGCTCCCGCAGTTCCTGGTCAGGGAATGTGGAGGCCCGGTGGGTGCGGGTCACTGGTCGAGGTCACTGCACAGCTCTTATGGAATTCTGGCACATGCCTCAATATGGACAAGCCTTGAAGACATTGTGCTAAATGAAATAAGCCAGTCACAGAAAGGACAAATAAGATTCCACTACGTGAGATGCCTGGAGCAGCCAAAGCCATAAAGGTAGTAGAATGGTGGCCTCTAGGGACAGCAGGAGGTCGGGAGAGTTATTTAATGGGGTCAGAGTTTGTTTGCAAAAAAAGGTGGTGGTGGTTGTACAACAACTTGAATGTGCTTAACGCCACAAAACTATACATTTTAAAATGGTTAATGATTAATGTTATGTACACATTACCGTAATAGTAACAACAGCAAAATGTGGAGGACTAAATCCCTGCGCAAAGGAAACCTGTTTCCCCCTCGCGTGGGCCTCTTAGCCAGCCCGTCAAGTCCTGCAAGACGTACAGCGCTTTGCTCCTTGTACTTCATCAGACCTGGCGATTTCCCATTGGCTTAGTTAATAGGCAGATGTGGGATGGGTTCACCCTTTGCTTGGTTCTGAATGTTCAGTCCTTTTTGGTCTGGTATCCACTCCTGTGTTCTTGGTACTGATCAGCTCCTAGCACAGTGCCGTGGTCAACTCACAAGGGGTCAGAGAACATGACGCAGGCTCTGAAGAGGGGGTGAATCGGAGGGTGAGGGGAGAGGACAGAAATCGTGAAGGCTGACGGGATGTAAAGCTGGGACAGGAGAAAGAGCAGATGGGAGGTGGGGTCAGGTTCCTCTGTGGGCAGAGCAAGCCCTGGGTGACTCAGCCACCTCAGCCTTGTAATTTCATCAAAATCTACATTCATGGAGACCTGGGAAAAGCACATTACTTGCCTCCCTCACTCTCCCTCTGGTTCCTATCAATCTATGTCACTTCTCATCACCCCTTTCCATCTGCACCAGAGCTGGAGTGCCAGGGGCATCCTGCTAACAATTACCTTGGCCTGTGAGCACAGGTGTGCCTTTGTCAAGATTTCCATGCCTGGAGAACAATCAGCTCCATGGCACCCGGCTGGTCCAGGTCCCAGAAGTGTCTCTGCCTGCGATCTGTCTGGGACATCAGCTGTTTCAGTTAGCATGGCTTGGACCCCTATGTCAGAGCAACAGGTGACCTTGGAAATGACCTCATCCAGTGCACCTCACACTACCAAGTGCATACGGATCATGGGGTCTCACTAGAATGCGGATTCTGATTTGGTACGTACAGAGCAGAGAAGGAGGGGCCCCATGGGTCTGTGGACCTAACGTATTTCCAGGCAGCATCTGCTCTGCTCATCCCTGACCCACAGTGTTTAAGTAGCAAGACTCTAGTTCAGTGATTCTCAGCCCTGGCTGCGTGTTATTACAGAATCACCTGAAGAGCTTTGGAAAAGATGCAGTGGCCTGACCTTCACTCCTGGATATAATTTATTTGGTCTGGGCAGAGCAGCCCTTATTTGTTCAAAAAGCTTCCCATATGGTTCTGGTTCTGTAGTTCTCTGACTGAGAAATGCAGCTCTGATCAGACACCTTAATTTTATCATTCTCATTGAAATCATCAGAAAAATCCTGCCTACCACCTGCTCTACTCAACCTGGGATCTGACTTCCTGTTGTGAGAAAATTAGGTATTGTAAAGTCATAGAATACCAAGAAATAGCTTTTATTGAGCATTTATTGTACAATAGGCATCATCCTAAGTGCTTTACATTTAAATCTCACAATACCCCATGAGATGGATACTGTTATCATTCTCACCTTTTATGTAGACATGACAGCTGTGGCACAGAGAGATAGTGACTTGTCAAAGGTCACACAGTCCATCAGTGATGGAGCCAGGGCTCTGCTCAGGAGGTCCAACTCCAGAGGCAGCTCTGTTACACGGAACCTCACACGCCCGTAATCCCAGAACTCTGGGAGGCCAAGGCTGGTGGATTGCTCGTACTCAGGAGTTCTAGACCTCAGAATGCCACCTCACCTGGGCACTAGCAATGGCTCCTTGGCTCCACCACCAACCAACCGTGCAGCCTTGGACAGATTACAGCCTTTAGTCCCATGCCTAGAGAACAGTATTCAGTAGATGTGGCTGTTAATCATAATAGTAGAAAAATAATATTATTGGGGTAGTGGATTAAAGATGGTGGCTGAGTAACAGCTTCCCTGTAACTGGGCTTGGCGAATCTGGGGAGACAAGACTCCAGACATCTCTGGCCGGTGGGATCTGCCTATGATCATCCCTTTGAGGATACAGGGAGCCAGCAAGG